>PVIJ01004358.1:0-119166 GCA_004024925.1 Scalopus aquaticus | reverse complement strand
TTTTTTTAGATTTATTTTTTATTTATACATACAAGTTGGGGTACAGGCCAGAGGCGTGGGGCGGCGAGAGGGTTCACCAGAGACAGAGCGGGTAGCAGAACAGGCAGATCAGAAGTACACTGCTGAGGGCAGCAGCAGGCGAGGCAGGAGAGGTCTGCCCCACCATGTGGGATTCTCCCCTGCCGGGCGTCGAACTCGCATCGCCGCTGCCGACAGCTCCACAGCGCAGTGCTTAACCGCTGCGCCACCGGGGAGGCCCTCATCTGGGTTTCTCTGGTAGCTCTCAGCTGGATGCCATCCAGGGTTCAAAGAGATAGTCAGGAGGAGAGGAGAGGTGCAGGGGGATCAGGACCTGTGCCCCTGGGTCTCCAGCCCTTCAGTCAGGTGTGGTGAATCCCGGTGTCTATCTGTGTCACTTTGGCGGCTGTGGGTGCTGCAAGGATTACCATATGAGGTCTGTGCCACTTGGGATCCAGGGAAGGAAATAGAAGGAAAGGGTTTTCACCAGCACCAGATCCTCCAGCTGGAAGAGAGGCTCCCCAGGTTCACGGGGAACTATTCTTGAGGGCCCTAGGGCTTCCTGAAACTGTGCGAGAGCAATGACTTCTTTACCAGGGCAGCTGCTTTCCTCCAAGTGGAAACAATTTATGAGGAAAGACCATCCTTACAAGATTTCAAAAGGACTCAGTCCCTCCAAGGGCTAGCCCTAAGGCACAGCAGGGCCAGAGGAAGGAGGTAAGTCCAAGGAAGGTATGTCCTTGGGATAATGTAGCTGACCCTTGATAACACCATTCATCCTCTCAGGTTAACCTGAGGACTGAGGCCTCCAGGCACAGCACAGGTGGGTCTATGCCCAGAGACTTTGAAACCCTCAGGGCAAATGTGGCTGTGAATGAGGGCTCTTTACCGCTTGGACACTTGAGGGAGTCCAGAGTGAAGGATAATTTCCAGTAGGAGCACTTTGACTACTACCACAGCCTTTTCAGTCCTATAGGGGAAAGTGTCTACTCACCCTGAAAAGGTGTCAACCCAGACAAGAAAGGAATTGGAATCCCCAGGCCCAGGGAAGGTGAGTGAAGTCTGTCTGCCAGCCCTCCCCAGGGTGCATTCCCTTGTACTGTATTCCCTCCAACTGGGAGGGTTAGTTCTGACACAAATCCCACAGTTGTCATAGGTTTGTTTGATAACCTTAGGAAGGTTTTTTTGCTATGAATAATTTATAAGCTATGAGCAAGGCCTTGTGTTGGCCAAAGTGAAAAGTCAGTCTGGTGTAAGGTTTTGAGAATCATCCACTGGCAAGATGTGGGGAGAAATAGTCTCTTCTCATGGAACTGTAACCAACTAATGGGCTGGAAGCTGCAATCCTTTTCTAATGCCCACTGAGCCTCCTGGGAGAATAACAGCGTTGGATGCTTTTGACTAAATTGCCCCAAATCAGAAGGGCCTCCAGGGACTTTTCTGAGAAAGGCAGGCAGGTGGCCACCTTTGACTCTTGGTCAACCGAGTGGTTTCCTTTCACTACCTCATCCTCCCCCTTTTGATGTTCCCAACCTGGCAGGGAATGACTGTTACCTCCTGTGGGAGGCAGAAAGCCTTTCCATCTGTCGAGATCCCTGTAGTGTTTGATGGGAGATCCACTTGGTGTGAGAAAATATATCTCTTTCCACACTATTGTGGAACCAGGAATATGTATTTTGACTGTGTAGACACTGGCTCTTTTGCCCTTACTCAATTCCAGAGCTTGGATTAGTGCTATGAGCTCAGCTGGTTGCACTGGTACCTGCAGGGAGTGGCTGCTCTCTGTAATCTTGATCTGAGCCACCACTGCATCTGCTGCCCTCCTCACCCCATGTTCTACCAGGGAGGTGTCACCATTGAAGAGGATCCAGTCAGGGTCCTCCAAGGGGTACTCCTGCAAGTCACTGTATCCTGCAGAAGTGGTCTGGATTACCTGGCCACAGTCATGCTCAGGTTTCTCAGTTTTTGTGCCCAAACTTGGAAGGAAGGCGGCAGGATTTAGGACAGAGCAGATTTTAAGTTTAATGGAGGGCCCTTCCATCAGACTGGCCTCTATTTCAGCAACTAGACATCTTGAAGTCACATGTTACCCTTAGAGGATGGTACGCCGGCTACGTCATGGGTGGTATGGACTGCTATATCACTCCTGGGCATTAACTTGAGAGCCCTGGGAACCAGGTGTGCCATGGCTGTGACTTTGCAAACAGGCAGTCCACCTCTTGTCCACCAAGTCTAGTTCCTTGCTAACATATGCTTTAGACTGGTGGGCTGGGCCCCTCTGTTGGGTCAAAGCTCCCCAGGCCATCCCTTTTTCCTCAGATCAAAATCCTTTCTGATGGGGAAACTCAGAGCAGGGGCCTGTTGAGGGCTTGCTTTAACTGTTACAAAAGCCTGCCCAGCTTCCAGTTCCCACACCGGGAGGTGGTTATTAGCAGCCTGGGCATCTTTGATGAGCTGGTAAATGGGCAAGCCATTTCCTCATATCTTAGTATCCACAATCAACAGAATCCCATATTGTCCCCAAATTTCCACAGCTGGCAGAGTGTCTTGGGGAGTGGGAAAGCAGTTATAGAACACACCTTTTCTTTACTCAGTTTTCTGTTCCTCTCTGAGAGAACTAAGCTCAAATAGGTGATGATACATTGACAAAGCTGGACTTTTGGTCAGGAGACCTTATATCCTTTAAAAGCCCCAAAATTTAAGAGTTATTTGTCTCTATCTCTGTCTCTGTCTCTGTCTCTGTCTCTGTCTCCTTGGTGGGAACACAGAAAAGAAGGTCATCCACATATTGGAGCACTGTAACTGAGGGGCTGGTGAACTCAGATAGGTCTCATTCCAGCACCTGACCAAAGAGAGGAATGCTGTCCCAGAAGCCCCTTGGGAGGACTGTCCAGGTCAATTGGGTGTCCCCATCTAGGGTTTAGGGATCAAAGGAATCCTGATGTCTCAAGATGCATTCAAGTGGACCATAGGACTACAGGTCCAAGATGATTTGTTCCCCATCTTAAATGAAAGCAGAAAGGAGGTGTCCCAGTCACCTTCCCTACTCCACCTATCTATGGGGTGTCCTCCAGACTGAGAGGTCCTCAAACATCACATGGCTAGCTTCTTGCCTCCAGAGGGAAGGTGTTGGTAAGATTATCCTCCTTCACTGCACTGAGTTCTCCACCTTCAGCTGGTGGCTAAGCATTCCTGGGAATTTTTAGGAGTCACTCGGGGGGTAAGAAAATTGTCCTGCACCCAGTTGGCCTGGGCTTGAAACTGGGTCGTGGTCTCACAGAGAAAACAAAGTAACAATTGTCTCAGAATGATGGTTTTAAGGGAAGGTTCCTCTGAATCAACCACCCAATAAAGTGCCAGGATCACTAGCGAAGGAGGATAAAATGACACTATGGTCTGAATTTGTCTCTATCCTTATAGTCTGGTCTCCAGAAGTCTCAGCATTTAGTCAGGTCAACGAGACAATCAAAATTATATGTCCAAGGACAGTAACCCCCTGGGCTCTGTCTACAACCAGATGATGTAGATAGGGGTAAGGCCATTATAAAAATGACATCCTATTTTGTGACAGAGAGCTGAATTAGGAGACAATGGAAGATGTGACCCAAGACAATGGAAGATGAAGGGAGAGAAATGTCTCGAAAGGCGAGGCTATCATGCTCTGGCGGCGAGGGCTTCCACTGCAAATATCTGTGCAGTGTCAGAACCGGGATTAAAGTAGACAAAAAGGTGAGGGTGAGGGGACAGCAATGGAGATAAAAGAGAGAGGGTGGCTTTCGAGTTGAATGGAGACACCCGGGGAAGAAGGAAATGTTTTGGGCCTGGCAAAAGGGGCATCTGATCATGATAGATAGAAGAGGGTAAGTGCAGGGAAGAGCGTCTCATACCCCAAAACCAGATGGGCTGCAGCAGTAGAAGACACTGAAAAGAAATTGGAGTGAGGGACGACCAAGTTTCCCCACAGAGTCCGAGGGGAGAATCGGACAAAAACAATCCAACAAGCCTGTCGCCTAAGATTTACGTTTTAAAATTTAAGATTGGTGGTCATGCTAGTCACTGACAGGTGCCTGAAAAATGTGGACGAAGGTTCTATAGAAGGGGCAGGTCCCTGTGGAGAGAGAGAGAGAGAGAGATCACAATCTGTGTTTTACGTAACTATCAAGTGTTGACTCCCAGGCAAGCTCTCCAAATTCTCACTATGAGGTAGTTGGATGATCTTGGCCAAGCTTTTGTCTCCTGCCCTAGAGTGAGGACTTGGACCGCAAGGAGTGAGTTCAGGAGGTTTATTTAAGCACAGGAAAGCTCCCCACAACCGGGAGAGGGCCCGGATGGGATGCTGTTTAAGCACCATGTCTAGCTAGGGTTTTAATGCTGGGGGATTTTCCATGCTGTCTTGCTGTATCTGCACAGTAGTGGCTGCAAACAGGCTGCTGTATCTGCTTAGCAGCTGGTTGCCTTACTTCATAGCAGCAGTGCCGTAAGCCCTGCTTCTTGGCATTTGTGTGTTGCTGGTGTTTTTACTTGAGTGGGGGCCTTTGCCCTGCCTGTCTATCCAAATCTATTGCTATCTCAATGGTGTGTTTGATTATCAGTAAGAAAGACTTGGACTTGAATTGAATAATTATGTTGGTATGAAATATACAGGAAGACCAAGTTAAATTCTTAAAGTAGTATCGAAATAAGGATTATCTTTTTCTTATAGTTATTAAAAACAGTGGTAGATTTTGAACAAGGATGGCTAGATGATTGTGAAAATCAGTTAGGGAGCAGAACTGTATGGTGCAAAATAAAATGAGAAGAACATGTAAGCAAAACGCCAATTAAGGATACCATTGCATAACCTAGGAATGAGGTGAGGCTGTAACTATCTCAATGAAAAAGTTGGAAGAAAGAATAACTGAGAGAGAACAACTGATGTTTCAGTAGCAGATTAAGAGTTACTTCAGAAATGACTGTACTTTGAGATTTCAAGCTTGGATATTGGGAACGAAGTAAAATTATTGACAGAAATGAGAAATCAATTTGGATAGGAGATCAGATAATAAACTAGATTTAAAAATGCATTTCATTTGAGTAGTGATACCATGGAGAAAGCATGTGTATGTAAAAAAACAAGACAATTCTCCCTGCTGAAAAATAGACATATCCCACCCCCCTTTCTCAGAGCATTTACTTTTAGACAACTTATGAATTTTTATGTTAGAAAATTTTCCATCTGTTCAAATGTATATAAATCTTTTCAAAGACTGGATATGTCTTTTGTCAGCTTTATGACCTATGAATGTTTCTCTCTTTGAAACGCGGGCATCAAGGAAGTTATGCCCCTATCTCCCAGTTTATTTCTGGAGGCTAGGAGGCTGCTTGGAGCTAGGTGAGGGCTGCCTGACTCCAAGAAACATAACTACCTCCTGTCATAAAGACATGAGAGGCTTGTTTTTTCTTGGACTAAAGCTAATTAGAAGCTAATTAGCTACCACAGATGGCCACCTCAATTACCAGGTAAAGTTAGAATAAATTATGAGTGACAAAGGGTATTGTCAAATCCTCTTACTTAAGGACTGTCTATTATTTATCTTGAAAACATGTACGTAATGGGTTGTATCTGCTTAGCTATAGGAAAGCATAAGATTTATTTTCATCTTTATAATCTCTTAGCTGATTGCCTGTGTATCACATTCTGGTTTGATGTTTAGTCAGTAAGAATGTTATTTTCTCTCTCTTCTACTTTTGTGGAGAGGTTTTCTAGGTTGGTAGAAAAATTTGTTTTTAATTATATTTCCTCAATAAGTGATTTTAGACAAAAGGTTGACAGTAGACTTTAAATATTATCTTCATAAAGACAATAATTGAAATGATGAGAATAAGAATAGCTTATGCCAGGGCCTAAATTTTATATGCTACAGTTACAGCAATGGAGAAAGTGGAGTGAGCAGTAACAATGGAAATCTTTAATGAGGTAATAGATCCATTCTCCATAACATCATAGGAGTGAGGAAGAAAGAAGAACATTTTCCTGAACAGTGCCACATGCCATGACCTCTGATTAGATCCTCCAGTCTCTCTTTTTCCCTTTGCACTCAACTCCTCTGGTAACTATATATTTAGTATGTTAGTCATGAATTTCTTATAATCTCAATGATGATTCCCTGCCAGGAATCCCCTTTTCCTCCTTTTTTCACCCTTATGCCTTAAAGTTAAGCTTGACATCTCAGCCTTTAGGAGGCCTACTCTAGCCATCTCCCTCCTAACTAATGTTCTCATGCAGTCTTCTGATATCCTATGCACCTTTCCTTTACAATTTTCCCATAATTTATAGAATTGTAATAGGGCGGTCCCAGGGGAAGGGGAGAGTACAGGTTCCCTGCACCACCCAGGGAGGAGAGGAGGTGAGCAGGGAAGAAGAGAAGCCAGAGAAGAGACAGAGAAAGATGGAGATCAAGGAGACCTGGAGGAAGCAAGGGGAACAGAGAGACATGTGAAGAAGCTGTGCTTGCTTCTCAGCCTTGGACTTGTGCCAGGAACTTGGGGGACATGGAAGGAAATACTTAAAACAGATGTGGGTGAGAAACCCATGGGAAGTTTGACTATGGCCGCCTTTATCTTGATTTTTAATTTGCTTCATTTGTCCCAGACCTGAATGGCCACTCCTCCCTTTCCTATGGGTCTCCTCCAGAAAGTGCCTTGGACTTGTGGCAAGCCTTTGGGCCCCAGCATTCCTGCTGGGCATTTACCCATGAAAGAATGGATAACTGAGGGTTTCGTATGAAACCTAATTTATCTATTCTTTCACTTTTCTTTATTGCTTGCTCATTGTATTAAAGTTCCTTTCCATGAAAGGTCTTGTGCATTAGAGTATGTTTTGTTTTAATGCAGTGGATTACAGAATCTATTTAAAGCAGGCAGGTTGGGGAATTCTGAGGTGCCCCTCACCTTGCCCTGTAACAGAATGACCTATTTGTTCTTGCGAATGCATTTATTAATACTGTGCACTCCTTGGGAGGAGAGGGTGGACTAATGTTGGCTTATCTCTTTGTGTAGTTTCAGTACTTAACACACGACTTACCATTTTAAAGTGCTTAATTATTAAATTAGACATGTGCAGAGGGCTCAAGAGAAGGAAACTTGTTTTGAAAAATATTTTAGTCTAAATCTACTAGTCACATGTGATTTGAAATGTGACTAGTACAAATTGAAATGCACTGTAACCATAAAATGCACATTAAATTAGAGTCCAAAAATTGTTGATCATTGCATGGATAATTTATGTATTAATCACATATTGACCAATATAACATGATAAAATGATTTTTTGAATATATTGGGTTAAATAGGTCACAGTATTCACATTTACTTTTTTTTACAATTTAAATGTTTACTAGAAAATATAAAATTATATATGTGGCTCACATAATATTTTATTTCATAACACTTGTCTAAATTAAAAAACTTCCAATAGTACATCCAAATATGAAATCACTAAAATCAATATTCTGAAGTTCTGGAAAAATCTAAGGATGCTTTCTGGTATCTCTATAAATAGTGGGTGTTAAGTCAAAGTTCAGGCTTTGATGAGATTTTTAGACTGATGCATCTGGAAAAATAACTTGGTTCCTGGCAAAGGTATATAGAAACCATTTAATAGAATAAGATGGCTAAACTTTATCCTTTTAAGATATTAGTTCCCGGCATACTAAGTGTATGGGTTTCTATATTATCCTAACCCATTGATCATCTCCCATGTGTCCTAGTACTATATAAAGTAGAATTAGGACCATTCATTTACAGTCATTTGTCATCTATCCATCCAGGGAAACTTTACTGATTTTTTTCTATGTACCAGGCACTACTGCAAATGTGGAAAATAGAACATTGAAATAAATAAGCAAGGTCTCTACCCTTTTCTACCTTACAGTTAAAAGATAGACAATAAACAAGATTCAAATTCATTAATTAATAAAATCATTTCATGTTTCTTTGAGAATTTCACTGGACCACAAATAACACAATACCCAAACAGCAATGACTTAAACTAAAAGGATAAGTTTTATAGGACAAAATAATTCAGAGAAGAGCAGAATCAGGTATGATTAGACAATCAGTGACCTCAGAGGTCAGATATTTTTTCCTCTTTCCACACAATCCTTGATGTGATTACTTTCAGTTTTTATAATTTTTATCTTTCAGTGCTTAAAATGGAAGCTAGAGCTCCCAACACCTCATGTGAGATCAAGAGAATCCTTTTCCTGTGCCTTTTCATTTTATAGGAAGCTATGTATATTTCCAAGGAACCCTCACCACCCTTCCCCTTATTAGGCAGAATTGGGCTCCATGGACCTGTCTAGCTGTCTAGCTGCAAGGTAGTCTGGAAAAACAAGTATCTGCTTTCCAGGAACAGTAATAGCAGGAGATAAAGAGATTCTGTAATAGCCACAATTTTGTTTTGTTTTATTTTGTTTTCTCTTTTAATTGCATCTCAGATAAGTCTTAAAGAAGTAAAATAGAGTAATGGGGTGAAGAACCACTGGTTTTGGATAGGATACTTAGGGAAGGTAATCTGAAAGGGATTTAAAAGGAGATGAGATTTGGGAAGAGATATATATGACTACTAGGAGACAACCACACAAATTAGAAAAAAAATGGTTCTTGTCTTACTCATGGAGAAAATGTCAGGCCAATAGCAAATTCAGAATTCTTGCTCAGAAGGAATTCCTGTATTTTATACATATGTTTTTGTAAGAGTTTTCTAAAGAAATCAAATTAGTAGGATTTTTATTGTTATCTATATCATCTATCTACAGTATCACTAATATAAATCATTGTCATATATACCCCATCATATAACATTTTGACAATATACATTATTCTTTCTTCTATTTCACATATGTTATTTTTTAATTGGTACCCTCAAAATAGTATATGCTGACAAGATACTATTTCTTCATTTATATAAAATCAAGAAACTATTTTTCTCTAAAAACATTTCAATCTTTACCAGTATTTAAAATAAATAATCACATGTTTCTACAACACTCTGGCTAATAAAAAAAAAAAGTAAATGCAATGGATATTCCTGAATAAGACATTAATTTGGCATAAAACTAAAAGAGTAAGGGTATACACCTGATATACTTTACTTTCAAGTCATGTTAAAATTATAAAACAAATACAAATGCAATAAATCATTAGATGACACTTTTCCACCACCATAATGACAATGTTACAAAAAAATGTATATGGTAGATTGAATATGACTATAAAAAAATGAAATGGAAATTAGGATTTAAAAGACTGTCAGCTTTACAAATATCTGATTCAAATATACCTTATTCCTTTCTCTACTTCCTCTTTCACTTTCGAGAAATGCTCACTCATTTGTGCTTCTCTCCATAGAGAGAACCCAAACATCTGCTTAGAACGAAAATATTCAGAAATGTGTATTCATATCAAATAACAGCAGCAGTAGTTCTTATGTCATAGAGTGGATTTTCTGTACGATTGCTGTAGTCTGCGAAGAGAAGGTAGGTCAAAAAGACAAAAGCAGCTGTGGTTAGAATTAAAAAATGAGAAGTCAAATACAAAATGAACAGAATAAAATTTGTACACTTGAGGGTTCCATGGTGGTGCAAGGGCTTAAGTCTCAGCCTATGATGTTATTGGTAGCCACTGCAGCACACGTTTGATCTGTGGTCAGGGAGTTTCCCACATGGTGCAGCAGACTTTTCCTGTCTCACCCACTGCTCCCCTCAGCAGTGTATTTCAGTTAATCGACCTGTTCTGTTCTCTGCTCCCCACTCTGTCTCTGGTGAATCCTCTCCCCGCCCACACACCTCTGGCCTACACCCCAGGCCTTGTGTGCATAAATAAATAAATCTTTAAAAAAATGTACAGTTGAACTGGATGAAATATCACACCACTGCTAAGTTGGGAGTTAAGAAAGACCAGTAGAGTAGACTCTAGTATCAAAAATGTGTGCATTGGTTCAGTATAGGTCAAAATGTTTTCTAGGTCTGAATAATCAATGTAACAATAATCAACAACCATAGCTATAACTATAATTGAGATATTTATTGTCCAATATTCAATTTTTCTTTCCAAATTATATACGTAATTATGTAAAAGTATTTATAAATATGAAATTATGCATTAGTATCAATATAGCTATATAATATATACAGACATAGATATCTATTATTTTCATTGAGCCAGGCACTGATGAACTATAAGTTCACAATTATTAATATCATGATCTAACTGGGGATTAATGGTAGGGATTTCAATGATGAACACCTCAACAAATATTACAGTATATTGTGACATGTGATCTAAAAGGAAACTATTCAAATTGCTAAAATTCTTCACACAAAGGATCATGTAATGTTTTACACAACAGGTATCACTTCCGTTGGAGTCTTAAGGATGATCAAGTCATTTTTTGTAGTTCGATTCACTTAATACCCATTTTCACACCTTTTTTTCCCAATGACACTTTCCCAGTACCCCTTGAAAATAGTTTGTCCTATTTATAGAAAAGTCTTTGCTCTCAAGATTAACACTGTCTTTTCTCCCACTTTTGCTGCTTTATTTCTATTCCATCTTGCACTGTAGAAAAGATAGATAATCTGTACCAGTTGTATTGTTTATCATTAGATAAGATGAGAAATTTTTCATGACACCTCAAGTCTCTAAACAGCAGCAGCAACTACCTAACTCACTTGGTGCAAAAAAGGAAGCAAAGTCCTATTGAACCAAACTCCTGTGATTTGTTGTTTTTTCTCTTGCAGCTAAACATTTTAGCTAATCTATAGAAGATGAGATCATTTCTAAAAAATATGTGGTGAAGGTAGAAAAATATAGCCACAGGCAATCTCCAAATTAAAGGGTTGCAAGGCTGGCACAGGCAACAGGGTCTGAGAATCCATAGGCAGATTAAAGGGAGACTTTGGTTGTGTGGCCAAAAAAAGAAGGGATAAATCTTGTGGACTAAATCTTCAGATACTCAATTGCTTTAAAATTTAGGTAACTGTGAAAAGAGAATACTGGATTTGTTCATTAGGGGACATTAATGTTTTGGTGAGTGTTGATTTAGTGAGGTTGAGGTTGCAAACCAGATTGCCATGATTGGGGAGAAATGAGAGGTGTGAAAACTGTGAGGATAGAATGGTAAAGGTACATCATTTCTTAAACAGAAAACATAGTGATTTTGAGAAATAAGCAATACTAAGGAAGTTTTCTTTAGCTTTACCATATGACAGACTTCAGAAGAAATGTTCTGTGGAAGGAGAATACCAGTAGGGACAAGAGGAAGCACTGTTAGCATTCTTTATTTCCTTTGCTAAAGAATTGAGTCAGTTTCTTAGGTTAAGGTGCTAGATGCAAGAAACAGAACCAAGCTATTGGTTCTTCAGTTATGCCCAGACTCTAGAGATTGCAGGTGCCTGTTCCTACACAGGTGTGGTTCAGGGCAAACAACACCGGTCAACAAATTTTTACAAAAGTCATGTTACTGAAATAAAATTAGTCATTTCCTATTAATTTGTATGTGCTCAACACAAATATGGCAGTCAAATTCTAATGGTGGCTCTAGGTTTTTTTTTTGTGATCTGCAATAAATTGATGTTTACATCATGAAATGCATGCTAATAGTAATAGGCCTATAGTTAATACCTGTGAAAAATCAAGTCATAGACGACTTCTTAGATTTCTTCGCTTGTCTCTTGAGCTGTTCAGGAGCATCTTTAGGGAGTGTCCAGCAGTAGTCAGCCAGCATTGTAGTGGACCATTTTCCCTGGTATCTTTGTTCCATTGATGCGATATCTTGATGAAAAATTTCTCCATGTTCATCACTAACCATACCACAGTTTTCAGGGAAGAAATCCAGATGGGAGGGAAGGAAGTAGATCTTTAGAGAGATATTGCAGCCAAGTTTCTGATACTGCATCACTGTGTCTTCTACTAGTTCCTTGTAATTTTCTGCCCTAACATTCCCAAGAAAGTTTGTAGACACTAGGCGAAAAGCATTCCATGCTTGTTTCGCATCACTCTGCAGCAAGTTGTTGAACTGGTCATCTTTGAAGAGCTCTTGAATCTGAGGGCCCACAAAAACTCCCTCTTTAATCTTTGCTTTGCTGAGTCGAGGAAATTTTTCATGCAGGTATCAGAAATTTGACGAGGTTTCCATTGTGCGAAAGCACAGCCTTAAGACTCAGTTTCGAAGAGTCTAGAAATAGTCTCCATTCTTGTGGGTCATGAGTGATTTCTAAGGCATTCATGAGGCCCTCAATATTGGAACAGAATACCAGAGTACTTTCCTTTCTGAAGAAAGGCTCCAACTGCTGGTGGCACTTTTGATATAAAGTAATTGTGACATCTTCTTCTAGAAGATTCTATTGTTAGAGTCTTGATCCTAGTAATTCTGCCTTGTTTTTGAATAAGTCCAAATCACAAACAAGGTCATTTAGTTCTTCCTGTGTTAGTCTGTGTGGGGATGGTGATGCTTCACAGTGAAAATCTGGATCACTGCAGGCTGATGGAACAGGTGAAGAACAGGTCAGCTCACCTTTTTCCTCATCAGATGAGTCAAGAGAATATTCTGCTGGAGGTTCTGGAATAGGAAGTCCTTCACCATGTGGAACTGTTCTCAATGCAGATGGAATGTTTGGCTAGATTATTCTTGACTTCTTTTTCTTCGTTATTCCACCAGAAAGAGGAAGAACCAAGCAGAAGTAACATTCTTTTATGTGGTTGCTTGGCTCTCTCAACACCATGGGGGCTACAAACAGCAATCATGGTCTTTTGCCATTTAACCACTGTGAAAGCTGTATTGTACATGTAGCACAGCATAGATGTGGGGCCCAAGGCTTGTCTTTGTCACCAGCCTTGCATCCCAAGTAAAGATGATAAGCCTTCTTCACTTGAGAAGTGATACTTTTAGTCTGGTTGGCAAATGTTACTTCCCCAGAAATAGAGCAGAAATTGTCCACGCTATTAACACACTTTTGAGGCATCACTGTTTTGTATTGTGCCTAAATAGATCATAACAGTTCTATGTTAAAATCACTGTTAAAATCATAACAGTTCTATGGAATAGTAGCTTAAACTGTCTCGCCCAAAGTCTGAAATATTGTCAATGCTGAAGCTTTCCGACAGGGCTTTCTATAGTGCACTACTGATGTCAGTTTACTTCAGCAGCCGCCTGGCAGTAGTATTGCATTGCATCAGAAAATGATGCAATCAACTCTGGATGATGTGTGGATTATGGTATTATGCAATGTGATGCAATATTACATCATTCTAGGCTATTTAGTATGTTGTTGCAGTCCCACTGGATAAATTTACATGGTGAAACATATGAAATAAATTATATGAAATATCTTCAAAATGAGAGGTAATAAAAAATTTTCAGGTTTATATTCATGTTCAGCACACCAAGATACTACAGGCTAGGGTCTTTGTAAGTTGGTAACGATCTCAATGTTGACCAGCGTAATTGATGTGGCTTCTACTCCTCTTGCAGCCAAATGACACTTATTTTTTTTACCCAGATATGTTTATTGAGGGAAAGTTGGTTTACATCATTGTATATTTTTGTATCAGTTACAGGCTCAAACATCTACAATTGTTTATTTTCACACCATGCCCACTGCCAAAGCCCTTATAATCCTCCATTGTGCTCCACTGTGCCCACCCTCCCTTTCTGGTTCCCTTAGTTTTAGATTTATATAAAATGAAATCGTTCAAATAAGTAGGAAAGGAAATCTGGAAGGGGTGAAGTATTTACAGAAGAACAGTAGGAAACCTGAGTGGGTTGCAGGAACCGGATGTGGGTGTGGGGGGTGTGGGCATGTGCAGGCAGTCATTCCTGTCTGCTTTGCTAATAAGGGAATTCACTGGGGAGGCCTGGTGTGGGCCTCCCTGTGTTTCTGGCCCTTGCTTTCCTTGTGCTCTTCTCACCCCAGAGTCCTACAGGCCGTCTGTAGCTCCACAGTATCCCTAGGAACACACCCCCAGTACAGCTCAAGATTTTCTCTCTTAGACCTTTATAGTGATTTTAAAATCTTATAGGCTTTGAATAAATGGCATTGTTAAGTATGTTTGCGTATAGGTAACACACATATCTATATACATACTGTATTTTTTCCCAGCTTAATGATTTTTTATCTCATGGTAGAAAAAAAATAATTCTAAAATGAGAGGAACATTGAAAAAGAGCATTTTAACTTTCAGAGGAATAGTTTATGCATTTAATTGTATTAAAATATTATTAGTGTATTTTTGAATTACTGGATTTTAAAATGAGAATTATTGAATTATAAGATTATATATATTTCAATCTCAGAAGGGCTTTGAGAAATTGTGTCAGGTAGGAAGGGAATTCTCTTACTACCTGCTTAAATATGTTCTTAAAATGCTAAAATACTTGGTCATCACAGTTCTTGTATTCCCTGCCCCTCCCATAGGATTCCCTGGGGCAGATGATTATTCTAGTGATACAGAACTATCAGCAGTTTGCTGTGGTTTTCCTCTTAGTGAATAACAGGGGACTTTTTTCAAAAATAAAGCAGTTCTTCTCAGCTGTCTTTGTAAATCTGTGATTCCATCAGATGTGGGCAGGGCAGGAATTTCCTTTCCTCAACTCAGTGAGACAGTTGTCAAACCTGCTATACCTGCCTACATTCTCATGCTTAGGGCGTTCTCCTTACCTCATCATTCCACCCTCTTAAAGAAATCTTCTGAGAAAGCAGGAGTGTGACTCAGATTATATTCAGTGCCATCAGAGATTTTGCTGGAAGCCCAGGGAGAAATTACTGTAAATAGCATCCTTAATATCGCTGACCAATGAACTAGGAATTCTGTTCTCAAATAAAGCTTCAGCTTGCTACATGAAGTACTACCCCATGGAACCTTGGAGGAGTGAGTTGGGAATGACTGAAGTCTGTTAAAAATGGGACCATTCAGACACACTAGGATTAGGAGCTTGCTTTCTTAAAACTAGAGCATTCAAACAATGAAGGTATATCTGTAATAAGTCTTTGGAAGTAGATATTCATAATTTCACTGTAAAAGATTACTATAAGAGTAGAAATTTGGAGTAAAGGACTGCTAAGTTTCTGTCCAGTTTGGAGCCAATAAGTAATTATGTTGGTGAATATTTCTCAAATTTTATTCTCTTTAAGAAATCAGTATGTTTTAAAAAATGGTTTTCTTGTCAATTTGTCTTTGGTAAACACTGCAAGCCATATTCCCTTTTTTCAGACATAGAGTGCACATGTATTAGTATATTACAGCTTTGAATATACCTATGTTTTAACCAAATGCTTTCAAAATGTTTCCATCTGCAGAACTGTCTTTCATTTTGAAATTATTTTCAAGGGTTTTAGAAGGAAGTGTTTGTTTTGTTTTGCTTTGTTTTCTGCTAAGTTCTGATTAACTTGGTAAGAACATCAGATACATAACATAAAGGTTTTAGGATTATATATTGACCTATAATAAATATTTTCTGAGCAGAGCCTCCCTGGTGGCGCAGCGGTTAAGTGCTGCGCTGTGGAGCTGTCTGCTGCAACAACGCAAATTCAACTCCCATCCAGGGAGAGTCCCACATGGCGCAGCAGAACTCTCCTGCCTCGCCCGCTGCTCCCCTCAGCAGTGTATTTCCATCGATCTGCCTATTCTACTCCCCACTCTGTCTCTGGTGAAGCCCCTCGCTGCCCCAGGCCTCTGGCTTATACCCCAGCTTGTATGCATAAATAAATAAATATTTAAAAATAAATAAATAAATATTTTCTGAGCAATATGCTAAATTCCAGTTGTCAGAAAACATAAAACTAGTTCTTAAAAATGTATGATTTTTTGAAGTATAAAGATCATGAGATTTCACATATTGTTTATCTTCTATGCAATGAAAATTAATTCACAATATTTTACCGTAAACCACTAACTTTCTGAGAGCTGGCTTGTGGCTGTAATAAATGTTTTGCTCAGCGGGAGGGTGATGTTCCTACCTGCCCTATTCACTGCACCTGGGAGAAGGGAGCGGTCATTGTTTCATGAAAACACACCCTATTTTGTGAATGCTGCTCATGAGTGATGGTGGCTGTCATTTTAGTCACCAAACAGAAATAATGGTGAACTTGATTTAACAATCCTATACTGATGTGGATTTTGTGAATCAGCAGTTTCTTTAAAAATAACTTTCTAAAAGTAACATGGCATACTGAATTAGGTTGTGGAGCAGATAAAAGTTATTAGTGGAAAGAAAAGGTAAACTTTAGAATAAAGTCTGTATTTCAGTTAGTGATATTATACCAATGTTGCTTTCTTATCCTGATCAAGTAAAATGTCAACATTAGGGAAAGCCAGTCGAAGATGTATATGTGAACTCTAATATCTTTGCAAATTTTATATTGAAATTTTTCCCAAACGAGATGATTTAAAAATCCAATATGAGGAAAGAATTATTAGTTTTTCTTAGTGATTCTGGGAATCATGGTCTCTCCTTTTTAATGAATTAAATATGAGCAAACATGATCTATAAAGAAATCCAAAAACAACAGAAAAGATGGTAATGCAGTATTATTTTTCAACCCTGAATAGATGGAAAGAAGTAGTTTTACTATTAGGTTAAAATTTCTCTTAGGTTGCTCTCTTTTTTTCTAACTTGATAAGTCTCATCAGACAGAAATAGCCTGGTCAAGCCAAAAAAGAGAGGGTTAAAGGAGTCTACATGGCATTAAATTAGCTTTTGGTTTTTAGAAGAAGGAAAAGAATGGTGAGAGAGAAGAGAAGGATAAATGAAAAGATGTAGTCATATTGCTTGGGCCACAAAGCTGTTTAGGGTAAAGCCATCACTGAAAAATGTGTAGCAAGTGGCCAAAGGCTTTTACAACCAAGATTGTCAAATATTTAAAATAGTTCATATTGTTACTCCATAAACCTCCCATTTGTCTCTTTAAATTTCAGTGAAATAAATAGCTTGTGTCTCTGAGAATTTTTTTTTAAAGATTTTATTTATTTGTGCATACAAGCTGGGGTGTAGGCCAGAGGTATGGGGTGGTGATAAGATTCACCAGAAACAGAATGGGGAGCAGAACAGGCAGATCGACTGAAGTACACTGCTAAGGGGAGCAGCTGGTGAGGCAGGAGAGGTCTGCTGTGCCATGTGGGAATCTCCCTGACCAGGTATTGAACTAGTGCTTTAGTGGCTCTGGATAGCTGCAAAGTGCTGCGCTTAACCTGTTGCGCCACCAGGGAGGCCCCTGAGGATATTTTTAATTGTATTCTTTTTTATTGAGGTCATGTAGGTTTACAACATTGTACATAACTCTGAGTGCACATTCACACGTCTTCAGATGTATGTTACCACACCACACCCACCACAAAACACCCAGAGGGGAGTGAGTTCAGAGGTTTAGGTGGGAAAAGGGAAAGGCGATCTCTTGTGAAATTCATTGTGACATTTGACCCAGTCAAAATGTCTACTTTCTCCTAGAATTTTTCATACCAAATTATTAAGGATTCACACAAAGATTGATACACAAATATGATAAAGGACAGCTCATTTAGAATAGCAAAATCTTGGAAACAGTGCACATGAAATGGTGTAGAACAGAGCCAACATGTGTAATCAGACATCACAAAAAGTTCAAAAATGTATAAAAAGAGCTCTCAAACTCAATTACTCTTGACTATGAGTGATTGGATTTTAGGGGGAGCCTTGGTATCACAAAATCTACAAACAGGAATATTATGTAATTATATATCATTATAAAATTTATATATAATATAAATTTATTCCTTATATAATAAATGAGGAAAATCAACACTATCAACCCTGAAGGGTCAAGACAGTCACAATTTAGGCTTCATTCTGCTTACAACACCCTATGCTAAATATATGCTTGACAGCTAATCTTAACAATGTTTTCTTATCAGCAGTTAGATTTTATAATGTTTCATCATAAGGCATTTAATACCTGTTATTCGCAAAGGATACAAATAGCCAAACAGATATGACAGACAACCTTGTTTAATATCAAATAGATTTTTAATGATGCTAACTGGAAGCTTATTGTTATAATGGAAGTATAATTTGGAAGCTTATTGTTATAATGGAAATATAATTTAATGAAATAAAAATTGAATTGGTTTCCAAAATTGATGAGTAATATTTTTAATATAAAAATCTTTATTTCTGACTTCCCTTGAAAAATCATTAATCAGGCACCATTGAGCCCATTGTCCCAGATGTTGAAATAGGTCAATGCTGTACAGAGGGATTCTACCTGAGGTCCAGGCATGTGCTTTCCAGTTTTCAAGTATTACCATCATGTCCTGTAGTCTTGCACTGAGGCCCCCTTCATTTATTTCCTTGACTAGTCATGTGGCAATTCAGCGCCCAACCAGCCACACCTCTGTTATATTAGCTCTTCTAATGAAACAAGCTTTAATGCTAGCAATTTGCAAAAGGCACCATGCTAAGAAGGATATCACATTATTTAGAAATCATATGAAATTAAAGCTTTGGTTTTAGATTTTTTCCTAGCTTCATTTAGATATAATTAACATATAATGTGTAAATTTAAGATAAATAGCATGTTGATTTGATACATATAGCAAATTGATTACTACTGTAGCATTAGCTAACACTTCCATCATGTAATTACCATCTTGATGTCTAAATATTCTGCTACAGTCTCCATTGTGAAGATTGCTTCCAGTCTTTGTTCTATGTATTTACATTATCTTACTCTCTATTATCTGTGTCTGTCTGTCTGCCTGCCTATCTTGCATGTCTAAATTATGAATATACTAAAAGTTTGACATATCATTATTTCATTTACAGTTAAGTGAAAATAACCTCACTTTTCTAATCTATAAATAGAGGTAATAAGCCCAGACTTTGCAGTGATTATATAAGGTTTAAATATGTGAAATCATTAATATATAGTGGTAGTGGTACTCAGTAAGTAATCTTCTATCCTTTCTTTCCATGACTCAAGTTCAATGACACATATCCCATAGTTAGTACATTTATAAAAGAAATAAAGGAAGAATAAAGTTTTCAATGTAACTGGTGCTTTTAAGTTTTCTGTAAGTTTTAAAACTGGGTGTTAAAATTTTTCTATAGATGAAGTCCCAGGTAACATAAGGCATTATATTGACATCAAATGCAAATGACCTAATTTCATGATAAAATTATCATATTAAATCTAGTCCAGATCTAAGCTCTGCAGTTAAGACCATGGTTTTGGAAAGAGGCTGCTTCAAAGAATTAAAGAGGCTGCCTTAGTCTTCCTATTTAT
This sequence comes from Scalopus aquaticus, assembly GCA_004024925.1. Lineage (NCBI taxonomy): Eukaryota > Metazoa > Chordata > Mammalia > Eulipotyphla > Talpidae > Scalopus > Scalopus aquaticus. Next base: position 99,850 of record PVIJ01004358.1, on the reverse strand, counting down.
GTCATCAATCTTGCATCTCTTTAGGCTGTATTTTGATATAAGCAGAAAGAAAATTTAGTTAATTGGTAGGGTTTTTTTGTTAGTTGGTTTGTTTTGTCCTTTAAAGACTTTCTCTGGCTTTATAGTAACATATACAGTGTAAATATATATTTACCATCTATGGTAAAAGGGAAATTTTTAAAGTGTGGTGGGGTACCAGAAAAGATATTTCAAGTGGAAATTGCTTAAGTAAATATTTGTTAAATGAACAGTTCTTGACATGTTCTGTGTGTAGAGCTCTTGGTAAGATGTGCTAAGCAATTTGAAATTTAAAGTGATATGTGCTGTTCCTTCAAGGAGATTATAGTCTAGCAAAGAGGTACAGAAATAACTATAGTATAAGAAATATACAATATAGTCCTTACATGAGGTACAAATAAATGAAAGGGGAAATTTCTAGTCATAGGGATTAGGAAATATCACATAAGAGGAAGCATTCAAGTCAAATAAATATTTTCCTGATTCTGATGATAACTGTGTGTTCATTAGATAGAATTTGGAAATTACATACAAATATTTTCTAAGTCATTAAAAATAATTATTACTCAAAGATAACTTCTGTTGGCTTTTTTACAACAGATATTTTTCTATAACATATGTCTTTCCAAAATTCTGAAAATATGAGACAGTTTTAAATTTTATTAATTTACTTGAAATTGTAGTCTTAGTATTTTCCTTTGCTATTGAATTTCTATAAAATATATTGCTTTGATTTCCAGTAATAAAATATACATACCTCTGTATCTGTACCTCAGTCTCATTGTGAGAAAACATCAAATAGTCCTGAGTTGAGGGAAAATCTACAATATAACTGGTCAATATTTGTCAAAACATCAAATTTAGGACAGACTCTTCACTAAATAAAATCCTGAATTAGAGGGGACTAAGAATTCATTATCACTAACTACAACATCGGTTTCTGGATTAGATTCTAGACTTAAAAAAAGGATGGTAGCAGGACAGTGGGTAAAATTGAAATATGATTGGTATGTTTGTTGATAGTATCACAGAGAAATTAGCTTCCTAATTTAATTAATACTACTTTAGTTATATAGGACATCTGCATTAGAGGAAGTTGAGTGGGAAATATAAAGTCTCCATGCTATATTTTTATAACTTTTTTAAATATAAAATTCTTTCAAAATGAAAATACAGGCAAAAAGTAAGTAACACATGCAAGTCTAAAGAGAAAAATATGATTTTATAATACCATAATATTTTATCATATGAATATAGCTTAATGGGATTCTCATTTTTAGCATTTATTTTATCTTTTCACTGCTATAACTAACAACATGGTAATCTTTCTGATACATGTCTTTTTTGAAATGAAAGATATTCCAATAATGAAAATGTGATATCAAAGAGAAGGCAAATTCATTCATGGAAAAGTAATGGTCTGAGAGATTATGTGAAGAAGAAGCAACCCAGACAATGACCAAAGTACTATATGAAGTCAGATTTAACAGAAGAATATGTTCCCTAGGAGAGAAATTCTAGATCAGGCCAAAGTGATATGACTGGGTTATATGACAGGGACCTTGCAAGGTCACCAAGTCTGTACTCAGTTGAGAGTGAGAGATGAAATATTTGTCTCCAGATATTTTGCTTCCCACTTACTCCCTCTAATATCTAACATGATATTTGTAATTTCTTTGAAATGGATGCAAAGGACTTTGAAAAAGAAAACTGTTCATGCTAATAGTAAGATTATAAAAGGAATGGACTGAAAGTAAGATCATTTACTTGGTCTACTCAAAAAATGCAGTTACTCCTTTTAGTTTATAAGGGTGAATATTTGAAAATTTGACCTTTAGTGAGTTGAGAACAGGTTAATTGAAGGGCCAGATAGAGAAAGTCACTTCACTTTGACAGCATCTCCTGAAAATTTTTCACTTTTCATAGTAATTGGATATGAATAAATAAAATGACAATTAAGTACCCTTTTCTTTTAGATATAATAGATCATTAAATATATCTTATAACACAACTTGACTAATACCTTGCATATTACAGATCATAAATTTTAAATAAAAGCCATACCTTGAGCATGAGTTTTGTGATAGCTATTTTGAAGCCTATTATTCTAAAAATTTAACCTTTACTGAAAATTTCATTAACCTAGTTTCAAGTAATTGAACATTATATAAATATTATGTACCTACATTATATCTTCCATTGGATTTATCTTCATTGAATTTCTTAATATTGCATCTCTTCTGTCTATTCAATATTAACTTCTAAAAAATAATACAGGAAACTAATCTGTTCTACTAATATTTAATATAGAGTTTACACTTCAATAATAAGAGACATGGGATATCTATAGTTAAATTTAATCAATATTCTCACAGTACATAATGTTATTTTACTGAACTGCTTTCTTTCTATGCACAGAGTGACTGAAAATCTGATTAAAACAGAATTTAGGTGATTACTTCATATATTTTTTCATAATTTTCCCCCATCTATTTTCTTTCAGAGACAAGATTTAAATGTGTGATTATTTTTCTATAGATAGATTAGATGAGTGCCAACTAGGTTTTGAAACCTTTGGGCAAAACCCAAAATATCCAATTGGCTAATAGCCAGTTAACAATAATAAACTATTAGCACACAATAAACTGTGGACTAAGAACCACAGTGTCAGATGTCAGTGCTGAAATGCACTATCCAAAGACCACTGTAGTATGTGTTGTCCCTCAGTACAACACATAATGATGAACTAATTAATTTTGTTGAATCCAAAGAGGTGGGAGTTCCTAGAGACCTTTGGCTGGTGGGCTTTGACTTCTGCTTGTAATTTATGACGGACTAGCTCTCTCCAATTTTGGATTTAAAGAGATAAATGGAGAGTTAGAGGAAGTGAGAGCAGCAAGTCAAATTTCAATACATCTTTAGCTACAGCTCTTCATGTATAAAAATGATTAACAAAATGGAAAGAAAAGAACTATAACATTGGCCTGGTTGTGATAAAGGAGGTACCAGGCTAAATTAAGTTGCAGCAATATTGAGAGTTGTTTAGAACAGCCACATCATTGCTCTCCAGACATCCAAGTGCAATAGAGGAGATAATCTGATCAGAACAGCAGCCTGAAGTATATGTGGAAACAAATGTCACAGTCAGTCTGCCAGTGGCAAATGGCACAGCTAAATGTAAAAGACACTAACCTCACATTCAGAAGAAAGTGAACTTATTCCAGGCTTTCACATGGACTAATTACATGGGCTGGTAAATTTTCTCCTCTGACACTCAACTTCTTTAATGGTAACACAGAAAAGGGGCATGGACTTGACTAATTAGTCTTTATGTTTCTTTTTAGTAACCAGGCTGTCTCTATATATTAAAAAAATGGTAGCAATGTAAATGGGTGTAAATTTTTTTAAAATATTTTTATTTATTTATACATACAGCTGGGGTACAGGCCAGACGTGTGGAGTGGTGAGAGGCTTCACCAGAGACAGAGTGGGGAGCAGAACAGGCAGATCAGAAATACACTGCTGAGGGGAGCAGCGGGCAAGGCAGGAGAGGTCTGCCGCAACATGTGGGATTCTTCCCCGCCGGGCGTCGAACTCGCATCACTGCTGCCGACAGCTCCATGGCGCAGCGCCCAACCGCTGCACCACCGGGGAGACCCCTAAATGGGTGTAAATTTAAACAGCAAGCTCGTGGCAAATAGAAAATAAGAACAATCTACTAACATTCTTGTATAAAGGATTTCCTTCCTGTGCTACTCCAAGTATGCCTGTCAGTGTCCTTTGGAAGTTTTCCCGGACCCATGGAATCAGAATTTGCATTCTCCCAATTTCCCCAGGTGACTTGAGTACATTATGTTTGAGAAGCAGTGCTGAAGCATAGACTTGCTACCATGCAAAGCTCACAAATCTCACCCAACATTCCTTTTTTGAGCTCGGTGCCTGGCATGTAGCGCAGTGGAAAGCGCACTGGATCGGTTGATGTGCTCCCACTTTCTGTCTGTCTTCCTGTCTTTCTTTCCTCTTTCCTCTGGCTCTCTTTTCCCCTTCACTTACTACTCCCCAGGAATGACATAATCTCACTGGGTAATTTTGAAAGAAAAAGTGGGACTACTTTGTTCAATTTCTGCTTTCTTCCTTTTGGAAATTAGTTGCCCACCTCTTAGAGAAGGTCTGCTCTGGTCCAGCACTGACTGTTCCAGGGACTGATGGCGTGAGTCTGACTAATTCTGGGTTAAGCAGTGTTGCACATCCAGTGCTTTCAGTAAATTGTATTCTCCAAATTAATCATTATTAGTAATAAAGGTGATTATTTTTCATCTTGTTTTACATTTTGTTCAGAAATTGGGTCTTTCCACTGTACTACACAGCCTCCCTGCAACATGCCAAGCGCCAAAATGAAAAAAGGTAAGTTGGGGTGAGATTTGTGAGTTTTGCATACTAACAAAATTATGTTTCAGCACTGCTTCTCAAAAGAAAGCGATGCTATTATTTAGAACCCACAGTCATCCTAACAGTTATTGACAGATCTGAATCCTGGTTCAGGTAATCAGTGATTAAACCTTTTCAGTTGCTGGAACTCAATTTCCTCCCCTGTAAAGTGAAATTGTTAGACAAAATATAAGAGGTTCCCAAGCCTGAGTAAACCTTAGAATTACCCATGAAGTTGAAAGTACAGTTCCTGAATCAACATCTATAGCAGTGGGTTCCACAAATCTTTATAAGGCAATGGTGACTTGGGAGGCGCAAATCTGCAAAATGGCTTTTTGGGTCTTCTTATCCTTACTTCTCAAAATGTGATACCTATAGCTAACATGGCTGTGATATAGGAAATTTGTTAAGAGAAATTTAATAAGAGAAAATACTAGGAATTCTCGTCACATGGAGAAAATTGCTTTTTGTTTTCTTCCTTCCTTTCATTTTATTGTTTCTGGATGAGAAGATGCGTGTTAACTGAACCTATGGAGTGACCATTTAAAAAACACATAAATCAAACCATCATACTTATGCCTTCAATGTGTATAGTGATGTATGTCAATTATTTCTCAATAAAACTGAGGGAAAATGTGGTCTGTTTTCCAGGCCAGCAGCATAGGCTCTACTTGAGAGCTTGCTAGAAATGTAGAGTACTTGACCCTTTTCCAGAAATACTGAATCAGGACCTGCATTTTAACAGGATTGCTAAGTGGTTTGTATGCACATTATAGACTGAGACCCCCCAGCTCTGAACTGTCTTATCTCAATAGTCCTTCCCAGGCTGGAACTACTGTGATTCTGTTTCTTTTTCATTGCTCTCTCTCTCTGGTTTCTGGCATATAGCAAGGTGCTCAATAAATATTTATTGAACAAATTAAACCATTCTCTGTTCTGTTCAGTGGAATGTGACAACAGCTTAAACATTTGGTCATGATCCCTTGCATTTATCCCTTAATAAACACAGCAAACAGATACACCAGTCTATCTCTCTGATCACTGATAGAAAAGCCATGGATCCAAAATCTTGCACATCATATGCTTCTCACCCTTTTCACAATTCTGATAATTTGATGGAAAAAAATATAGAAAATTATGTTGTTCACCTAATAATTAGTTTGCTTACTGTTTTCTTGCCAAATTCAAAGGATTTCAGATTTATGCTTTTGTGCCCTCATTCGGGGATTTAACAATATTTATTACTTTCTCCTCCTGGAAGCTGTATTCACTTGGCTTGTATATGATTTTTTTTAGTTTTCTTGTTTTGATCACTTCTCTAACACTTTTTTTTACAGAATTCTCTTCTTTTTCTCAATTTATTCTTTATAAAAGCTACCCATTTATGGCACAACTCAAAAATCTCTTCCACAATGAAGTTCTGAAGTTTCTACTGTCTAATTATAAACTAAAGACAAACCATCGTTTAATGTTTATGCATGTATGTGTTAGAAATAAGCAAAGTGAGAGCATCTACCTTGAATTTTATAGGTTCAGTACAATCTTACAGGTATAGAAAATGGTTAATAAGTAATTTACCTAGTTGGGGCCAACCATGTTTATATGGGAAGGAGGAACTGGTGACTATGGGTGCTCCAGGGTAGAGAAATACCCTACCAGTTGGGACTTTAAAGAAACTTCACATCCTTTAGACTTGTTTCTACTTCAGATATTAATTTAGGAGGTCTGAGAATAGGAACATAGAATTTATAATTAAAAGAAAAATTACCCCAGGTGGTTCTAACGCATAACCATGATTAATAGCACCTGAAATTTCCAATTTTGTAGATAAGAAAGTCCTTTCATGACTGATTTAAAAGTCCAACTGAAGACTTATTAAGGTGGCTTTTCTTCCTCATCTTATTAGCCAAGCATTGAGCTACCAAACATAGTACCTGTTGTTTTGTAAATAAAGAGGAAAAGTTATTCACAAATGACAAAAGCTGACAGTAATTATAGTAGTACAATCACTGCTTAATATCACAAGTATATTCTGCCCCTTTGCTTTGATCAGAAATGAGATTTTAATGATAAAAATGACCTCATTTGAAGTATTTAAATATATTTCTACTATTTTTGAAGATAATTATGATATTGCTGTTGTAATATCTAAGAGGTATCATGAATAAAAACAAAATTTTCTTCCCTGTAAGGGAAAGGATATGCCTTATAACTTGTTACCAAATCTTCCTTTGTATGATTAGCCATTATTTCTAAAATAATGTCAAGTTACCCATTACTCTCAATCAGGCTCAGAACATCATAAGATGTCACTCCTGAGAGTTAACTGGGACTTAATTCTGCTGTCCCCATTCATCAGCAGTGTCCAATGACTGTATGGGACTCAAGCAGATGTTCTAACTAATTCAACAGGTGTTTTCAAACTTCCTTTTGTAAATTGGTTATGAAATAGATTTCTTTGTCCTGTCAGTTTATGTATAATAACAGAAACTGTTTTTCCTCATATGGGAGGAGGAGGCAGTGGGCACAAGTGCTTAGCAAGTGTGGGAGTGTAAAATGTTTTGTGACATTTGCTGCCAGACAGGTTGTGCCTCTTTGTTGAAAGGCCAGTGGAACGTACCAGCACTCAATCAGTGTTTGTTGAATGTCTTCCCAGAGGTTTTCCAGTATCACCACTGAGCTTCATTAGAATTTGTGCCTCATCGTGTCCTTCTGCTCATGCTAGGCTATGTTTGTTCCACTTCTGCACTTCATTCAATATTCTGTTGGTCAACCCTATGTCATCACAATACATCTGGAAGAAACAAACAGCAGTGAAAAAAAAAAAAACCTTTCACACATCCTGTGTGAACCTTTAACTCAAGTGACAGGAGTATGATGGTAAAAAGATAAAGGATTGACATTTCCATGGGCCAGTTAACATTGCCTTGGATTCTCAAAATGTGGTCTTTGGCCAGTACCATCAGTTTCATTAGAGAACTCGTCAGAAATGCAAAATCTTGATGCTCACTCCTGGTATAATGAATCAGAAACTTGGGGAGTGGGTGTGTGGGGCTCAGGGCTCAAAACTGTGGTTTATTTAACAAGCCCTCCAGGCCACTCTAATGAAAACTTGAACCTGAGAACCACTGACATAGAGAGGCATTCATTAGCACATTCGTTTGTTCATTCATTAATAAATATTTATTTATCCCTACTCTGAACCAGGCACTGCCAGAAACATCAAGGTGTGAATACAGAAAGGGAGTAAAAGGACTTGTTCTAGGGCCCAAAGCTACAACATCGATTCCAACACTGTGGCCCAGATCAGAGCTTGTCACCAAGAGAGTAGAAGCAATTGATAATTTGATAGGCTTGGCACAATTACATACTATGATGTTAGGCCAAAAACTTTTCTTTACCAAGAAGTACAGAATAATTTTCTAAAAGGAAAACCCAATCACACAGTTCTGATATTGAGTATACAACAGTGACTATTTTTAGAAGTCTAGCTGGTAACAATTGTATTATACACACACACACACAAACACTTGCACATGCATCCTCGCTTTCCCTTTAAATACTAGGCACAGAAAGAGTCAAAGGGATGCTACTTTAGGCCACACATTTAGCTGATGACAAAACAGAGTCTAGAACAGAGACACTGAAACCCAGGAATTATTCCTAGTACTACTCAACTTGCTTTGTTCTAATATCCAAACTGATGGACATCTACAGAAGAGGAAATATGCAATGACATAAAGATATTAACTGCCCAAGGAATTCTGATAAGTTCTACGAATTGGAATTCAATGGTAATATTTTATTTGGTATTTTTCCCGCTTAAAAAGTTAAAAACTATATTATCAGTTTTTCTTGATTAGCGATTTGAAATTGCACTGATTTGAAATTGTTTTGACTTAGAATCATTAAAAAAAGTATATCCAGGACTGTAAATTAGTAGATAAAAGCTATTACTTAAAATGAAATTTGAAAAAGGTTTTATTGTTTTTATGATTTATTTTCATTGCTGCTATCTCAGCATTCTTCTAGCACTGAAATATTTTGGAGTCCTGGTCTCCCTACCATCATAGTCCTTTCTAACAATGATGTTCTCCTCTGTGGTAATATGACTGAAGGGGGTAGAGGATGGGAAGATTGTTGACTGATCTCTTTTAATAGAGATAGGGATCAACCACTTCACTCTCTTTCTAAAAACATTAGGTTGCAGACAATGGTGACCTTCAAAATTTTTCATTCCTCATTTTGGCTTGTCCCATGAAGAGAATGGACGGATATGTATGCTTTATCTGTCAGAAAATGTGGTCTGTGACTGTATCAAGTGTTATTCACACAACTTTTGAAACAAATTATATTTACTTTTAAAAACAGATTTTATTTTCTCTAAGTGCCAAGTCTATGAGCATTTAAAAGACTACATTACCCTTAAGTAAATATTCAAATATCAGAAGACTCCTTATAAATTTCCCATTTTTTATAAGCCTACATGAAAATTTTATTGAGATTTCTATTTACTGTGATTTCAGTCTGTAATGAACATATTTCTGTCTTATTTGTATGGCAGCGAAAGTGTTCTGCATCAGGAGTAATAGCAGGTAAAAGTCCTAAGCACAAGATAGGTGTTAAAACTTTATAAGCAATCTCATTTATCCATTATAACAACAGTACAATAGCTAAAACTATTATTTTTCTAGTTGCAAGCCATCAAACCAAGATTATATGACTATTAGTAATTCTTTGAATGTAAAACATTTAATAATTAATTACTTGCTCCCTCAGATCAATTTTATTTTTATAATCTTATCTTGAACAACTGTTAGACAAAAGATAATACCATAAGATACATGAAAGAAAACACTAGTGACCCGCTCCTCGACATTAACCACAGAGATGCATTTGGGAATTGAAGGGTGGTGAAAATAAATGGAATGACATAAAAATAAAAAGCTTTGTACTGCAAAAGAAACAACCACAAAAACAAAATGGCAACCTTCTGACTCAGAGAAGATATCTGTACACCATATGTCTGACAAGGGGTCCGTTTCCATAGTATATAAAGACTGCATAAACAAAAAATAAAAAAAACCAATAACTCAATTAAAAAGTGTGAAAATCACCTAAGTAGACACTTCTCCAAAGAAAAAATCTGATGGCCTATAGGTGCATGAAAAATGTTCATCATCACTTATCATCAGGGAAATGCAAATCAAAACCATAATGCAATACCACTTTACCCCTCTGAGAATGACCCATATATCAAAATATATGTTGGTGAGGATGTGGAGAAAAAGCAACATTTGTCCACTGTTGGTGGGAATGTGAATTGTTGCAGCCTCTGTCAAAAATGGTGTAGGGTTTCTTCAAAAAAATAAAAATGGAAATACTATATGATACAGCAGTATCACAATTACCCAAAGAATTTGAAAATAATGATACAAAAAGAACAAAGCATTCCTATCTTCATATAGCATTATTCACAATAGCCAAGTCATGGGACTACCCTAAATGTCCATTGATAGACTACTGGGTAGAGAAATTGTGGAATATAGACTTAATGAAATAAACTACTCAGCTATTGAAAGGAAAATTTAGTGACCTTTGGGACACAATCAATGTATTTTGAGTGATTACACTAGATGAAATAAGTAGGAAAGTGAAAGACAGTTATTGATGGTTTCACATATTTTTGGAATATAAATAACCAACAAAAAAAAAAACTGGTAATACATAACAAAATAACTCTGAAAAAACTGTGAAAAATATAGTGGTAACCAGAGAGAATGGGGAGCAGGCCGGGGCTAGGGGGAGAGATGTGATGGAATACTGACACTAGAGCTTTAGTGGAGGTAAAGGATCCATGTGTACATATGGGGTGTGAAGTTGTACTCCCAAAATTATATAGTCATATAAATGATTGGCAAATCAATAAAGTTTAAGAAAAAAAGTAAATTAAAAATTAATGACTATAGGGGCCTCCCCAGTGGCGCAGTGGTTAAGCGCTGTGCTGTGGAGCTGTCGGCAGCGGCGACGTGAGTTCGACGCCCGGCCGGGGAGAATCCCACATGGCGAGGCAGACCTCTCCTGCCTTGCCCGCTGCTCCCCTCAGTAGTGTATTTCTGATCTGCCTGTTCTGCTCCCCACTCTGTCTCTGGTGAACCCTCTCGCTGCCCCACGCCTCTGGCCTGTACCCCAGCTCGTATGTATAAATAAAAAATAAATATTAAAAAAAAAAATTAATGACTGTAAGATTATCCATTGCAGATGTTGTTGAGTGATAAGATTGACAGTTCAACAATCTAGGGAATAATAAGAATAAGTGGTAGTTTTTCTATAATACATTTTATAGAGTTATCAGCATTTTTCAGATACTGTAATACAACAAAAATGGGAAATTCAAGGATGAACAAGGATTTATCTCTCAAGGTACCTTTAGTCTAGCTCAATGTTCTCCAGTACAATAACCACTAGTCACCTGACTATTTAAATTTGTTTGAATTAATTAAAGTTAAATTGAATGTTAAAATTTCATTAGAATAACCATGTTGTTATACAGTATGACACATGGCTAAGGGCTCTGTTGCTATTGGACAGTTCAATACAGAAAATTTCCATTCTAACAGAAGACTCTATTAGTACTAGTCTAATTGGACTCTGTAATTAACTATATGAGTAAAACCATGGCAAGTGCTACCATGTTTTCTGGTTTGACACAATTGAGGAGATGCATTCACTTTCCCCTATCTATATTAACATATCACCAGTTTATTAATTAAGCCCTCAAAGTCAACACTGTAATAAAGAACATTGCTAAATATATTCCACTCAAAAGAAGAACAGATCCACACTAGAATTCAATGCAAACAATTAGTTTAGCAATACAAATATTCTTATTAAAATTATGGTGAAACACAAAAACAGTTCCTGCCATAACTTGCACGGGGGTGGAGGGTGGGGTTGCAATCTTTGTTGACATTAATAAAAAAAAAATAGTTCATCTCAAAACATTATAAATTAAGGACATTGTTCTAAATTAATCTTAAACAATTAAGGACTAAATGCAGCCATGAGATATTAACTATCATAATTTATTATTTAGGAAACCAAAGGTCATTAAATCAAATTAAAAATAAGGCATCTTCATCTCTATTGCTGCTGCTTCCTGGTTCTATGCTTTCTGGAACCTTCTGTAAATGACCTTCCATTGTTCTTTGCTGAATAATGGCCCATCCATTTAACCAGAGGTTGATTTTGAAGGCAGAGTTTGTATGTTAAATTTAATTTATATCTTTCTTCTCCCCAATTAATATAAGAAACAGGGGGAAATGTGCTACGTAGAACAGATAGTTCTATTATAATGAGGGGTCATTTAATTTTTATGGTGATTTCTGCTAGTAATGAACTGTGAAATAGTAGTTAGGAAAGGTGTGAATGAAAAGGTTAGAACTAGGAAATGAGCAGTGGAATTAAAGGTTCTGTGTTCATCTTTCTTTCTTTATTTTTTTTTTTTAATAGGCTACCAAGTAAATGCTTGGAAAAGAAATCTCAACTCTGCATCTGAATGTATATATAAACAAAATAAGTTCTACTAAAAGTGCTTGTGATTTCAGGTTAGGTTTGAATGGGCCTGCTGGAAGCATGGAAGGCTCTCATTTCTTCCTATTCAGGCTGCCAATTCACTTTAAACCTACTCCACCAAGTACTTAGAGTGACTGGTAAACTAGGTCAGGGTTGCCGGTATTCAGCACATAGATCAATTTAGGTTTTAGCACCAGGTAGAAAAAACCAGAGAGTAGTCACAGAGCTGGGAGTTCACTAGCCTACCGGTCTGCTGTTGTATTTTATTTGGCCAGCTCAGTAGGGTTTTATTGCTTCTGTTTTGGTTCTAGAAATCTATTGTTTTCTATCATCATGAGAATCCTTAGTATGGAGTGGACTCCTCGGTAGATGTTCTTCTCTCCATGCCCAGTATTTTAACTCCAGTCACTTTATTGCATTTGTACAGCCCACCTAACCTTTGAAGCCTCAGAGTTCTCAATCATGAGGTTTTACATAAAGATCTGAGGAAAAAGTATATTTTCTTGAAGATAACAATATTTTGAGAATGAGCGCTAAACAAGTTAAAAGTCCTAAGAATTCAAATTACCCTATATGTTTTTATAATTGTCACAACATATTAAACATTAAAAATGCCAATAAATTTGAAAACTACTAAATTCACCTGAACTATGTTTAAGCAAGCAACCCCTGAGCTAGCCACATTTCCACATACTGATGATCAGATGTCTCTAAGAGATGATCATCACTTATCACCAGGGAAATGCAAATCAAAACCATAATGAGATACCACTTTTGTGCAACTTTTATCAGTTATTCTCATTCTTTGGCTATCATCCTTTTTAAGGATGCTTCAAGGGATGCTAGACTCTTCTTTATGACTCAGTGTCAAATAACTATTATTTTCTATTAAAGCTTTGCTATCAACTCTGTAAATCACAACCTTCCTACTTTGAGTCCTTTCCTGAGTTCTTATAGGCACATCCTTCTACCCTCCTGCTCTCGTCTCGCTTGCTACTCTTGTTCCTGCATTCATGGGGCTTGCTGTTTTCTTTCTGTCTATATTTCTGTATTCACACACATATTTTTCTGTTCTGCCTATCCCTGAGTTCACTCAACACAACTGTCCTCTAGCTATGTGGACTGGTCCTGATTTCTTATCTTCACTTCCTTCAACAAGGGAGAGAATTTTTGTCAATTGCTCCAGATGGATAGCCATCATTTCCTCTATTCCTTCCCCTCTTTTCCTCCCAGGAATGAAAAACAAGCTGGTATTTTTATTTCTAGAAGAAAATTGTTCAGATGACTGAGGATGATAGGAGAGTAAATATAATGCATGTGAGTAATAAAGTGAAACAACAAGATTTAGTCTCTTTCTATAAGGTATGTTGACCAACCCTCTGGGCCAAGAGAAAAATGGGAAAATTTCCAGTTTTGTAGATCTAATACACCTTCTCTTTTTCAACAAAAGATAATTTGACTAAGAGAAGAACAAAACTTCTCTTGATTCTTGTACAAAAATTATATATCCTGGTTTTTAGTCCTACAATGCTCATGTTTTATAAAGGTAGCTCACTAGTTCTAAATTATTAATAAGAGATACTTATTCAAGAACATAATCATTTCATTAACTGAGATATTTTATTTTTAAGTCTTTGTTGTGTTTATTCACTTGCTTGTTTTAAAATAGAGGTTAAATTGCCTCATGATGCACAAACATATTCTCCATATTTTTTCTTGCTACAATATAGCATAACATTACATTAGCCCCAGAAGAATTTCAGGCTGAGTTTGTAATCCTAAAAAATATACAAGGATTACATATTAGCTACATCATAGATCCAAAAATTATAATCTTCCTGTCGTACTAATTTTAATAATTTATTTATTCTATTGATAGCTATTGTCTTAACCCAGATTTACTTGTAGTTTCAACATAGTGACTAGGAAAGGGGTGAAGGAATTGCTGTGATCCTGGGCAGCGTTCTTAGTCATTTCCTCACAATGCACATTCTGTTACATATCTCTGCAAGTTAGCTGAGGGCTTCAATGTAGACTCTTACCCACTGTGCAGAGAATCTACACACCTGCACACATAGCTGCAATGTGAGGATTTAAACACCAGGTGGCACTATTGGTAATTTATAGCTGGTCAATCTTGAGTCATGCAAGTACCTTTAAGAAATTTATGAAAAAGAAAGCAAACATTGTATAAGAGTGAACAATGACTTAAATATATATATAAATAAGTACCCCTCCAAAGAAAATTATGGTTTGATGGTGGGAATGTGAGGGTGACTATGCCTGAAGGTGAAATCTTATACTGTCAAAACACTCACATAGAATTGAACTTCAATTAAAAAAAAATAATAGAAATTCAGAAACACGCTGTCACCCCACTGCACTTTTTTAATTTTCAAAGTAAATAATTTAAATGTATAATTTCATTTAAAATACCTGTTCATTTAGAACACTATTTTTTCAGTCAACCTATTTATGTTTTCTTTCACTTCACTTTTAGCCAATGATACTGTCTCCATGAATTCTTTTACAACTTACAGTTTCTATTTGCCTTTGTTTAGATGTCTCCAATTCTATGTTTCTCTGCTGTGCTTTTCAGCATTATTGCATGTGAACAGACTAAAAAAATGTTTGAACAGTTTTGAAGTTCTTAGAACTGAACTATCTTCTGACACTTCTTGAGTTTGCATTTTTTCAGCTTTTCCTCTTAAAATTCTACCTTTTTCCCCTACCTTAATTCCATATCCAATACTTAATTAAACTGAGCAAAACTGATTATAAAACAATCATTATTTTCCTCATTCTACAATTGAATAGGTCAATCAGCAGAGCCTTTAAGTGAGATTCCCAACTGACTAAGACAAGACTGGGCATTTAAATTACTTTATTGGGAATACAATGGAATAATTGTTTAATAAGCATTACTACTGGGCAATCAAAAGCTGTCAGTCAACTTGACTTTCATAGACAATATTAAAATCTACTTCTCATAAACTCTATAAACATTAACTAGTATGAATGACCTATTTTTTTTTTAAGTAATGATGTCTCTAAGAGACCAGCTATTGGAGTAAATACCAGACTTTTCCAGACCTAACATGTTCAGTAAACATACAGCAAGAGCACAAACAGAAGAGAGAGGGAGATGGCTCTTTATATTCATACCCACTACTATACTCAAAGCCTGATTTCACTAATAGTGATTCATAGAACTTTGAATACAAAGAAAAATTTACAGAGGGGGAAAAAAAAAACACATTGATTTGTACCTTTACAAGAAGACTGACTTGCTTCTATACAGTTTGAATGGGGAAGGATTCCTACTGATAAACAAAAGTGGGTTAATTAGGTAAAACATTCAATATTCAATTTATAGAAGAGTATGTGCTCTGATCTAAAGGAGCAATTTACATCCTCAGACTGAAACACTAAGAACTAAGTTATTTTAAGCAATTTAATAAGAGCTTAAAAGAGACCTTCTTTTCTTGAAATTCCCCCTGAGGCTTCATAGGACCCAACCTTTCCAAAAATATTTGAACCAATTTACAGCCGTTTTAGGCTCCAAGATTTTGATTTTTTTTAAATTTTATTTATACATACAAGCTGGGGTACAAGCCAGAGGTGTGGGGCGGCGAGAGGGTTCACCAGAGACAGAGTGGGGAGCAGAACAGGCATATCAGAAGTACACTGCTGAGGGGAGCAGCGGGCGAGGCAGGAGAGGTCTGCCGCACCATGTGGGATTCTCCCCGGCTGGGTGTCGAACTCGCGTCGCCGCTGCCGACAGCTCCACAGCACAGCGCTCAACCGCTGCACCACTGGGGAGGCCCTAGGCTCCAAGATTTTGGTTTGGAGTTTTCTTTTTTCTTCTTGGCATGTTTGATTTTAAAATTGTATTTGACTTATGCCATTGAATATGATAATAATAATTCACTATTGAAGATGACATTAATAATGATGGCTGACATTTCCTGTTTATTTCCCCACATGCCAAATGTTTATTTTCAATGTTTTCTGTAATTTATCTCATTTAATCTTTACCAAAACCCTGTCTTTGTGGTTTTTACTTTTATGATTCACAAAATCAAGACAGATAGTTAAGTAGGTAGATTAAATAGAGTATGTGCCAATATTTTATATTTCTATAAGTTAGATGTTGTGCCATCAGGCTGGAGAATTTAAGTTTCTGATTGAATTATAGATATTTAACTGAACAAAGCTTTATTTAGGAAAGAGAACTCTGGTTCTCTGGAATTCACATAAACAGACCTCACAGCATGTAGAAGACCACTCTAATCCTCTGAAATTTACAGAAATGGCTTTGATTTTTATATAACCATGAATCACAACTAAATATTAATACTTTTTATCATATCCAAATATTTATATAGATTCATACATATTTATGTAAATATTGTCATTAAATTATAAATTTACTCTATGTGATATAATATGATATCTTTGGTTTATTCTATTTTTTAAGTGTTGAGAAGGTCCCACAAGTTGATTGCATAAATCACCAATAGATTAGAGCCTGAATTTTAAGAAATGTTGTAGAACAACAAAAAAAATGATATCAAGATTCAAACAGGTGTGAATAGTTACATTACACTTTGTCACATTGTTTTTGATATTGTCTTCTAGGTATTAATGAACAAGAATAAAGATTATCATATTTCTTGACCACATTTCTGAATTGTTTGTGGTTTTCTTGTGTAAATGTAGAAATGTTTTTCATTGTCTTTTGGGCAATGATAATGAACAAAACTCTGTAAGTCTGGTTGCTGGTAGGTAAAGAATAGATTTAAATGACAGAGAGCATTCATACAGAATAGTAAGAGAAAGGGGAGAATTAAAAAGAAAAAATGAGTGTGGTAGGAAAAGAGCATCAAAAGTTAGATGAGAGTTTCAAACGTGGGCCTGTGAAGACTGACAAAGTGAATGGCTTTGGGCAAGGAGTTGGCCCAGGAAGGACAATAGGTTGACAGTTGAACCACAGATTTTCCGAGGTATACTGACAATTTGGAATCAATTCTACTGAATTCTCAAATCCAGAATCCAGTGGATCACTGCTGATGGATCTCTGCAGAGGGAGATTCCAAATAGTAGCCATATGCAACATTAGATAGACAATGGAATTGTGGCTCTGTGGTACTGAATCTAAAACTATAAAGTACATAGGAATTACCTGGGTGAGTTTGTTTAAATTCATATTTCTGAGTGTCATCCCCATAAACTCTGTTTATGTGGAGTCTCGGGTTTCCTTGTATTGTTACAGAGGCATATGCATGCCTTGAGAACGCTGTTTTAGTATTTACAGATCTAAATGGAGCTAGGAAAATAGTGACAGTGGACACGTGATAAAGATTTGGCAGATTCTGCTTTGAAAAGATTGTGTTTCAGTGGAGTCTCATTCGCTCAAGACTTTCTAGGCAGATGGGATGCTGGGTCTTGGCTTGTGAAGTTGATCCTCTAAGGTAAAGAATATGCAGCTTGCTGTGGAGTTCAGAACACATTCAGATACTTTTACTATCTGGCTAGATGATAGACATATGTGAGTCTGTGAGACTGCATAAGCAAATATTACAGAACTAAAAACAATTACTTTTCGGGGTATCATGTAATTTAGGGAAATCTCTATAATAGCCTCTCTGGACGTTCTCTAGAAAAAGGAAGCAGATCAGACAGAACTAGGTTTCTCTCATTCTCCACCTCTCTGTTTTGCCTTCATAAGTCCTCTTCTCAAAGTCATCAAGAATCACAACAAATATACACTGAATTCTTTGTTTTACTCTATTACTTGGTGGACTAGGTAGTTAAAATTTAGAAAAAATCTTGGGTTGCACTTAACCACAAAGTCCTTTTACTATTACTAGTTGATAACAGAGGATTTGGAGTTAGATTGAGTTTGAATCCCCTGTACTTAACCTTGAGCATATTACTTGACTTGGACAGGTCCTAATTTTTAGGTAAGAATTGAGATAGAATAATACTATTAAATATAGAGGCTATAAGGTAAGAATTAGATGAAACAAAACATGTGCTTGCACAGTACTTTTATATTGAAGAGCACAATACAGGATTAGCTGTGACCATTACAAATAATGTGAGTAATTTGAAACTAAAATAGAATGCTTTTAAAATTTACTGGATATCTGTTTTGGGTCCAGCACTATGATAAACATTCAATATATATTATCTCTAACTGTCAGACTATCATAGCAAGGAGACTGTATTGATTACATCTTTCAGGTAAAGAAATGGAGACTAAGGGGGCTAATACCGGCAAACCAAAAGGCTAATAATAAATTGCATGGAAACATTTAAACAGCAATATCCACCCCTGTTTGGCATTTTCTAACTAAGTCACATTATCCATATTATACTTAATAAAATAACTTCTCTTTTGTCTCATTCCTTATCCAAACATCTATTTGAACTGAGATACCAGTGGAGAAAAATTTACCATTACTCCTGTCTATAGGTAAGACAAATTCTCAAGAGAGAAAATTCCTTCTGTTTCCCTAATTCTCCCAAGGGTATATCCAGAATATCAAAACCTGTCATAAGAATTAGAATGATTCAACAAAACCTACTAAGTGGTGAAGGATTTAAAATTATTTCCATAATTATTATGGGAAATTATTTCAATACTGCATCACTCAAGTATGAAGGTGTGGAGAATAGTGATTTAATTAGAAAGGATCTCTATAGCTGGCTGAATTTTTCCAAAGAGTCATAATCTAAATTACCACACCTACTTTACCTGAGTTTTCTTGGCATTACTGCACAATAACAACAAAAAAAATCTGTATGTGTTTTGTTGTTGAGAATGAAAGGTAAAGCCTTCAACGCTAAGCTTTGGGAGATTGTCCCACCTGACCCACTGCACTTGAAATTCATGTGATTACCATGTACTAACGTGGGGTTTCAGAGATTCACTCTCTGGGGACTCTTGAGCACAATATAGGAGCCAACATCTTTTGTCTTTTCAAGTTCTTCTCTACATGACTGCACAAGTGATCTGGGTGTGGTTTTGATGATTATTTCTGGAGTTTGGAGCCAAAATAGAGTTGCAGCATTGCAGCTTGGCTTTCTTGCCTGTTTCTAAAGGAATGAGGGAAAGGTGCCAGTTTCACTGAATTTTAGCCCAAAGATTCTTACAAACCACACATTAAAAATGTCTGCCTTTTTAAAAAGAGCATCATTTATAGAATATGCCTTTCATGTTAATGTCAGTAGTTTCATAAATGTAAGAAAAATAAACTTATTCTCTCTGAAGTGTGATGGAAATTTAGAATTGGAAATTTTTGAAGGACAACATTTTTAGGCCAGTCAGAGTCATTTATTCTAAACCATTTTCAAGAGGAAAAGCTGTCCATTGTTGAATGTCCTTGTTTTCTATGTATCTTTCCCTTGAATTGAAATTTGCCAGATATTTTCATCACAATATTCTCTGCATCTCTAATTCTGAGTAAATTACATATGTGATGACAAAGTGCCCTATTACTAATTTTTTATGAGTAAATAAAGCTATAGCAGATTATCAATCCATAATACAATTTTGCTTTCTCCCCTTTCTTCTCATTTTAAAATTGAACTTGGCACACCAATCAGAAGCAGCAACTACATTAAACCCCTTAAAAAGCTTTTTTCATGTCTCTCGAATCAAAACTCTGCTTTTCACAAGCTGAGTAGGGTGATTGTGGCTGGCATCAAATCGATGTATTAAAGACTGAAGTTCTTTTACCATAACACAAACCCAGCATGTATAGCTATGGCTGAACCTCCATTACTCTTCCCTACTGAGGTGTCGCAAATCAAATTCATAGGGCACCTCCTTCAGCAATTTTTTAGTTTCTACATCCACATAATCTTTAGACTTTCAACCCTGATTGTCAGAAAGGTATTTGTGAGTTATGAACACTTTTTCTTCAAATACACAAGCAAAATGAAACGAAGCAATCAACACTGGCAACTGCTGACATAACACCTGCTAAATGGTAACACTTGTGATTCTCATTGATTTAAGTCCAGACACACAATGACAAACTACCTAGGCCTTAGTTTTCTAGTTATCTTAATGTCAGCCTATTTACCAATCCTAACCTACTATTCATAATGAAGAGTAACCTCAGGAGTGATTTTATATGATACTGGACAAATAATGTTTATTTGTAAATTGTTTAAGCAAGTATTTACATGAGAGTTTCTTGGCCTGGAGGATTTTTGTTTGTTTATTTTTTTTTATTATGTAGACTCATTCCTTTGAGGTCAAGTAATTATTTTTCAAGATGAACATTGTTAGTGAAGATCTGTAAAGGCATGTTTAGTGTTTTATCTCAAATTCATCAATACCAGTTCTCCAGTTGCATCAAGTTTTCTTCTAAACTGGAAAGTTTTATCCAGTTCTTGGGAGCTTACCTGTTTTGTGCAGTTGCTGCCAGGCAACATACACAAAAGAAAAATGGAAAACCCTTGGTCAAATGCTTTACTGTGTTCAGCTCATAAAAGTTGGCTGTGGTCTTTTAATTAGCTCATGTTTCTGAAGAAAATTGAAGATGTCATGTTTTATATAATTGTTTTGATGTAAAATTGCAGAGCTGCGTATAGTTGAGATTTTTAGAGTTATGTTAAAAATCTCTGGTCTGGCCTTGGGTCTCAATTTATTACTTGTATGACCTTGAGTAGTCACATAACCTCACTATGTTTAATTTTTCTCTTCTGTCAAGTGCAATTTATAATAAATTTCATCTACCTCATAGAATTATTATGGATACTCATGATATAATGCTTCTAAAGCATTTAGAAACAGCAAAGTTCCATAATTATTATAAGGGTCAAACTCCTGTTCTAGACATGAGAAAAATGAAACCCAGAAAAACTGGTGGCAGAGCTGGGACTAATATCTGAGATTCCTTAGAAAATTGATGTAACAGATGAATATATTTTTCCAAACCTAGACTTTGGGGTTATCATAAGCAATTTTATTTTCTACTCAGTAATTTACTAATTATTATGTAGTATCAACACGAAAAAGAATGTAGTCCCACAACTGTCACTTGAAGGAATGAATAGGGCTGAATGACAGTTCTATAGAACTGGGTTATAGGTTATTAGAATCTATATCTGCCTTTGAGTGATAGAACCAGAGATTAGCTGTTTTCATTCATCTGAGAGTTGCTACCCAACCAATTCCTTGAGATAGGAGAGTGTAGATTCCAGGAAATTTCCAAAAATATATGAATTATTGGATGTCTGGACAGAGAAAATGAATCATTCACTGTTATACTTGAGGAAAGTGTGTGAAGAAGGTTCAGTCAAGTTGGAGAATTGCAGATAGTTGTAGTGTTTGGTGGGCATCTATAAATTATTCCTCCTAACAAATTATGATCTGCTACTAAGTGACCATGTTGCATTTGAAAAACAAGTAAGCCTTTTAAGTAAATAACCCTAATTCCTTCAGCTATAAAATGAGGATAATAATTTTCCTACCTACCTTTAGATTTCTTGAAATGACATAATACTTATGAAGATCTTTAGCAACTATAATGTGCTATATATTTAAGGATAATTTTTATGCTAAAGTCCCTCTGTCTTTAGGAACTATTTTCTTTTTCATTAACAATTCCAAAAATATTTCTGTTGGGATATCTTCTTCGAATATCTTCTCTGCCATTTTGAAGAGTTCCCCTACTTTACATAAAATAAATTTAAACTTTTATGAAAGAATTTAATACTATTAAAATGAGTGGTCTCCAGAGAGACCACAGAAATTATAATGTTAATATTTCTATTGATTTTATCCTACTAACAGGCAAGATTATAGTGTCTTGGAAACACTCATGATGTGACCTAGTCTCTAAATTATTTTAATAGACTGTATTAAAAGTTACTTATTGAAATACCGGTGACAAGGTGGGAGAGCTGCATTTCTGCATAAAAATATCAAAGTGGAAAGTGACAGTCATAAGAAGCAAGATTAAAATTGCTGGGCATATGTACAAAACTTATTCCTTTTTATAAAGTCTATGTTGATAAGGGTTTATGCTAACACTGTGGGGCATCCAACCAAATCAAGCCCCCTACCGTGTGCCCATTAGTTGTAAGCAGGATGCCCATATGACAGAATGTCAAATCGGTGTTAAATCAAAACTGATTATTAAACTATTTCTTGATCATGTAAGTTCTC
The DNA here is from genome assembly GCA_004024925.1 of Scalopus aquaticus. Lineage (NCBI taxonomy): Eukaryota > Metazoa > Chordata > Mammalia > Eulipotyphla > Talpidae > Scalopus > Scalopus aquaticus. The sequence continues at coordinate 77,640 of PVIJ01004358.1, read as the reverse complement.
TCTTTCTTTCTTTTAAAGATTTTTATTTATGCATACAAGCTGGGGTACAGGCCAGAGGCGTGGGGCGGTGAGAGGGTTCACCAGAGACAGTGGGGAGCAGAACAGGCAGATCAGAACTACACTGCTGAGGAAAGCAGCGGGCAAGGCAGGAGAGGTCTGCCACGCCATGTGGGAATCTCCCCGGCTGGGCGTCGAACTCATGTCGCCACTGCCAACAGCTCCACAGCGCAGCGCTTTAACCGCTGCACCACCGGGGAGGCCCTCTCTCTTACTTTCTTTGACACAATGAATTAACTCTAAAGGTTGTTTCACTTATCCATTGAGAAAATATGTATCACATAGTTACCATACATTTACTTTCTGAAGAAATTTAAAATGAATATAGAAGTTACATAAACACAAATAGTGTAGGTTATAAATACCAGAAAAGAATCACAAAATAGTGAAGTTGATTAGAAGAGATACTTTTCAGAGGCTATAATACTTACATTGGACCCTAAAGGACAGAGAAGAGCTTGATAAGATGAAGGAAAATAATACAGATGTGTAGCAAAGCATTTGCAAAGATACATTGACGGAAGAGGACATAGTGGTGTTCAGAAACACTAAATATGTTGAGCCAGAACATGCAGTGATATGGAACGGAAGACAAGCACTTGAATTTGGCCAGTTATGCCTGCAATTAGTTGGAGATGGTCTTGAATTTAAACCTACTAATTTGCATTTGAACCAGAATAAAATGGAGAAACACTGAAGCTATTTAACTATAGTGTTGAGATGACCAAACTATACCATTGCAAAAGTTAGAGAGATTAATCTGGCAGAAACTACAGGCTTGGCCCTGATCTCTATGTTTATAGTAGAGCTCTATTATATGGTTGTTGTAGGGCAGGCAAATACCAGATAATTTTATAGCAAGGAACATAATGTATTTGATGAACGATCTGAGCTCCCCATTGCCATCTGGAGAAAGTGACTGGAAAGACAAAAAGGCAATAGCATCTACTGCCATAGTTTTGATTCCCACAAATATGTTAGATAGGGGACATGGAAATCACCTAGCAGAAAAAAATTCTATTTCAAAAACAGTTATTTTCAAAGAGAAGGAAGTGGCATAAGCAAAAATAAAGAAGGAAGTCATAATTATAAAAATTAAAAGGAATTTTTAAACCTCCTTCCCCACTATTTTTGGTACACTCTCAATTTTCTATCCCAACTCCGTATGAGAATGGCTGATATAAAATAAAGTGCTTCACACTAGAAAGATATCGAAAAAGAAAAAGTTAGTTTCCGGAGAAAGACAAACTTAAGTGAAAGAAACTGAAAGGATCAGAAATCTTCCTTCTTGAAAAACGAAGGTTGAAAAAAATACATTAGTTTAATCTTTTGGAATTCTAAAGAATATCAATACTGTGTCTGAAGACTTGCTCATTACATGGCAAACCAGAATCAATACCTAGGTAGTCTACAAAAGACTTAAAGAGGAAGGATTGGGCCCATTAAGAAGAGGGACTGTTTCAGGAAGAGCTTTCTACACCCTCACAGTTACACAGAATGCCAAGATTAAGAAACATGAACACTTTTGTTAGAACTTTAAAATCAAAACACTTGATTGCAATGTATTGTAATGCCCTGGGATGTTGCATTACTATATGTAGAGAAAACATCTAAAATAATTCTGTATGCAACATTGCTTTCAATTTTTTAGTTTGGTAATAGAACTGGAAGGATATAAAAGCAATGGACATTTTTAAGAATTACTTTAAAAATATTTTGCAAATGAAGTTATGTTTTACTATTTTATCTTTAAATTTTATCTTATCTTGAATTTTAACTTGTCTTTGAAGTTTGTCTCCTGTGTGTTTTTATGCATGCTTTCTATATGCATATTTCAATAAACCAAATATAGTAATTTGCAAATTGCCTGCTTTGGAAATTTACATAGCGATAGTAGTAACACAAGTTATTTTTCACTCACATTTGTGTGTTTGTAATTTATCAAATGATATAAGTGTAGTTTTAATTCACAACTTTAGCTGTCAGTGTAGTCCTTAAATATATTACAGTTTAGGTTGTTTTCAACCTAGGGTGGATAGCAATGATACAAGACTGCAGAGTCACTTGTGGAAACAATTACCTAAGGTACACATATTTGCAGTTTATAAATCTTCAAATGTATGAGATGCCTCATCAAAGTGGTTGTACCAGTTATCAGCCCCCCCCAGCAGTATTTTAGAGTGCTAATTTCTCCACATCGTCACCAAGATTGTTATTGCAAAACCATTTACTTTTTACTAATCTGGTGTGTGCAGAAAGGCATTTAGCTATTGCTTTTATTTGCATCTCCCTTAATATATGCTTATATATTAACATAGTTCATTTATTAATGATTGTATTTCCTATTCTCTTAATTATCTATTCATTTATTTTACCTGCACTTTTTGTTTGGATGGCTTTGTTTTCTTAATAAGTTTATAGAAATTTTATATTTCCTGAATATATATTTTTGTTAATTACATAAAAGAGCATGGTTAATTTTTGTACATATTTTATGATCTTTTGGATATCTAAAACATTATCTTTTTTTTAAGATTTGTTTATGCATACAAGCTGGGGTACAGGCCAGAGGCATGGGGCTGTGAGAGGGTTCACCAGAAACAGAGTGGGGAGCAGCGGGCGAGGCAGGAGAGGTCTGCTGCGCCATGTGGGAAACTCCTTGGCTAGGGATCCAACTCCTGCTGCAGTGGCTGCCCATAGCTTCATAGTACTGAGACTTAACCCTTTGTGCCACTGGGGAGGCCCCTTGCTAATGTGATTTTATAATAGGGGTTATTCTGTGAGAGTTTCATTTCTCCCTGTGTTTCCCTTTTCCAAATTGATGCAGGTTTGGCTCTTCCTAATGAATTTTACTATCAGTTTATTATAACATTATCCTCCCCCAAAACCCGGTTGACATTTTGATTTATTTTCATACTTTTAAGATTAATTTTGGAAGAGCTTTTATAATATTAAAACTTCTAATACATTTATTTAGTTTTCTTATAACCTTCAACGTATCTCAATTGCTTTACATAAAAGCCTGACAGATATGTTGATAAATTTATCTAAAGTTTTAAAGGATGCATTTATTTTGCTAATTCATCTTTAAATTAAACTTTTAATTTTGTGATAATTCTAGATTCACTTGCAGTTTACAGTGCTAAAAAAATTCCATATAAACTTTGCTCAGTGTCTCCACTGTAGCATCTTATAAAAATATAGCACAGTACTACAAACAGGATATTTACATTAATATAATCAAGATGGAGAACATTTTAATTTTCATAAGGAACCCTCGAGTTGCCCTTTTAAAGTTACCCACTTTTCTCTGGCTTCCATATCTTGCTTACCCCTGGTAATTAATCTGGTCTTCATAATTATAATATTTTCATTTCAAAATGTGATAGAAATATATTCATATGGCATATCGATTTTTAGCATTGGCCTTTTTTTGTTGTTCATTCAGTATAAGTCCTTGGAAATTTTTGCATGTTTCAGTAGTTTATTCTGTTTTACTTTCAAGTAGTAGTATATGGTAAGAACCATATCACTGTTTGTTCAACAATTTATATGTTGGACTATTGAAGGTAAAGCTGCTATAATTTGTGTTTATGCATTTTTGCATACATGTCTTCATTTCTTTGGAATAAATGACCAAGAATGCAATTGCTGAATTGTATGGTATTTTTCAAGTGTGGATCTACCATTTTCCCAAAGAAATGTACAAGAGAATATCTCCATAGCCTCACCAGCATTTTGTGTTGCTTCTATTTTGTTTTAATCACTGTTCTGGATGTGTAGGGATATTCACATGATTTAGTGGTTTCTGTTTGCCATCTCTGTGTCACCTTCATTGAAATGTCTCTATATTTTTTGCTCACTTTCGAATTAGATTGTTTTGAACTTTTGGACTTTGAGAGTCCTTTGTTATATTTCAGTTACCCAGCCTTTGTTGGATCTGTTTTTGAAAATTTTTAATATTTTCTCTTAGACTGAAGTTTATCTTTTTGCTTTCATATTGAGACAACAAAATGTTTTAATTTTGATGCAATGCAGTTTATAATTAATTTTTCCTTTATGAATCATCCTATTTAGTATCATGTCTAAGAACTCTTTGTTTAGCCATAGATCTCAAATATATTCTTCCATATTTACTTCTGAAATTTTTATAGTTTTTTTTTTTTTTGCATGTCAGCATTTTCAAAAGTTAGTTTTGTAAATGGTGAAAGTTTAGGTTGAGGTTCATTTTTTTTTAAGCTATGGATGCCCAATCATTCCAGAAGTACTTGTTGAAAATTCTAAATGTAAACCAGTTGGACATACTTGTGTGGGTGTATTTCTGGTTTCTGGTTTCTGTTCTCTGTCAGTTTCTCCACCAATACTACACAATCTTGTGTACACTGATTTTATGTTTTGAAATCAGGTAGACTGATTTCTCACACTTTACATTTATTTTTCAATTTTTTTTTAGCTATTCTAGTTTCTTTGGTTTCCATATATATTTGAGAATAATATTGTTTGCCCAAAAAAACAAAATCACAGATCAGGAAGATAGGGTCCATATAAACAATGGAATAACACCCATCAATCTAAAAAGATAAAAACTACAAAAAAACTTACTAAAATTTTTAAAGAAATCATGTGAAACATATATATCAATTTGGAGAGAATTGGGTTCCTTATAATGTTGAATCTTCCAATCCATGAAAATGGCATATCCACATTTATTTATATTTTTTATTTCCCTTATCAATATAGCACACTTTTTAGCATACATATTTGTTTTGTTAAATTTACACCAAAGTGTTTTTGATAATTATGTCTTATTGTATTTGTAATTTTGATGTCACATATTTGGTGCTGATAGACAGTAATATAATTGATTTTTATATGTTTCCCGTATGTATTTGTATTCAAAACACCTTTACTGAAGGTACTTTATTGAAGAATTAAATTTCTTCTTTTAAGATTTGTATGTCTTTTCCTATCTTTTCTTACTGCAGTGGCTAGACTTTACAGCACTATGTTGAATTGGTTGTTGGTATTCTTGATTTGTGTGTTCTTGCTGAGTTTCTATTCAGTTGTTCTGCTACTTTTGAAAACAGAGGTATTAAAATTTCTAACTCTAATGTGGGTTTTCAATTTTCTCTTTTCAGTTCTATCAATTTTTTTTTTCACATACTTTGTAGCAATGTTGTTCTTTGGTGAATGCGTATTTAGGTTTGCTCTGACTTGGTAGATTGATTAATATTATTATTTGATCTCTTTGTCTAGGGTACATTTCTTTGTCTTTTATCTTATATTAATATAGCTACCAGTCTTCCTTTGCTCAATATTTGAATAACATAACTTGTCCCATTCTTTTACTTAAAGCCTGTCCATATTGTTGAATATAAAGTGAGTGTCATACAGATAGTACCCAGTTGGATCATGCTTTTTTATCCATCTCTCTTTCAATTGGCATATATAGGCCACTTACTTTTAACATAATTATTGATCTATTATTATTTAAGTTTGAAATTTTGTTTTGCATTTTCTGATTTTTCTCTATGCTTTTCTTTCTCTGTTTTAATCTTCCTGCTTTAGTGTGTATTACTTGGATATTTTTAACAATTCTATTTTGATGTATTGATAGTATTTTGGATGTCTCTTTTGTATAACTTTTTAAGTTGTTGTCATTGAATTATTTTTTTTCTTTTATAGGTAAGGTATCTTTGGGTCTAGCTACTTTTAAGATTTTTTTCTTCATCTTTAGAGTTTAGAATTTTAATTATAGTCATGTCTTGCCATTGATTTCTTTACTTCATCTGTTTGGGGTTCATTCTGTTTCCTAAATCTCTGAGTTTATTTTGCTCGCCAAATTTAGAAAGTTTTTAGTCATTTCTTTTAGTGCTTTTCAGCCCCACTCTTTTACTCCTCTAGAGGGATTCTGATAACACAGAGCTCTTTTGTTATATTCCTATCCATTTTTGAGACTCTCTTCATATTTTTTTTCAGTCTATTTTCTCTTTGTTGTTCATAGTTCAATTTCTCTTTTCTATTATCCAGTTCATGGATTCTTTCCTCTGTCCCCTCTGTCTTTGAAGCCATTTACTGCTCTTTTTATTTATTGGATTTTTCAGTTTTAATATTTCAATTTGATACTTCTTTATTTTTTTGCTGAGACTCACAACTTTTAATGAGGCCTTCATTTTTAAGCATGTTTGTAATTGCTCATTGGGACATTTTTATCTGACTGCTGTAAAATCTTTCTATAATAATTCTAATGTCTTTGCATTTTGACATTGACATGTATTGATTGTCATTTTAAAATCCAGTTTGAGATCTTGATATTATTGAGTAATTTTCTATTGAAATAAAGACAGTTTTGTATTATGTTTTGAGACCCTGGGTCTTATTTAAACCTCTGTTTTAATTGGCTCTTTTGGGAATTGCTATGGTTGAAGAGAAAAGGGATACTGCTTTGTTATCATCAGATAGAGGAATAATTCCAGGTCCCCTTCCCCCCTTATTATCTTTAGAGAGTCTCATTACTGTTACAGTTAGGTTGGAGAGGATAATTCCAGTTCTCTACATAGTTTCCAGTATCACAAACTGGGGACAGCCTCACTATCACTGCGCAATGATAAAAGTTGTCACTGTACTATAGTCCTCACTAATTCCATCCCAGTGTGAAGGGGAAGGGATACCTCATTCTGGACAGGTATAGATGAAAATTCAGGTTCCTCACTGGTCTCCACTGACTGCAAATATAAGGTGTCTGTTACCAGCAGGCAGGGATAAAAGTCTTTATTCCTTCTTGGTCTCCTTTGATGTTATCTCAGAAAGAGTGTTGAGCCATATTTTATTACTCTGAAAAGATGTAGGTCTAGACTCCCTATTCAGCCAGTATTAGCTTGGGTGGGTTTGTAGTCAGTTTTTACTTTGGCATTTGGATGGAGTAGAGTAATTGCTTCATGAAAGTTTTCTGTCTTGCTAATTTGCTCCTTTATTTATCCTTTGGTTGGTGAGAGAAGAAATATATGGATTTTTTTTTTTCCTGCATCCATTGGCATTTCCAGATTGCTGACTTCTTGAGCACAAAATCTGGGATAAATGAGATAAAAAGAAATTCCAAGGAATTTAAGACCACGTTATTCTTTAGTCACTCCAAGTCACTCTGACTTCTTTCCATTTTTCAGTATCTTCTTATGTTTATGGTGTGTATATATAGGTAAAATAGTTTGAGGAACAATAGGAAAAGTACATCTGCATCATGTTTTTAAAAACCTTTACATTTTTAAATGTTTCTAATTGATCTAAACCTAGTCCATTGATTTTTGTATGATGTTATAATATCATGGTAACATTAAGAAAGGTGTTTAATAGTTTCTATAAACTGCATATGAATTTAATTGGGTTATTTTAGATGCGGTCAATCAGATCATCTACAAATATAGCTTTATTTATAAGTCATCATTTTTCTAGCTTTATCTTATTAGCCATGATATAACTGCATGTTGAATAGAAGTGGTTTTAATTGACACCACCATCTTTTACTTAATATTGAGGCTGATAGCTTGTTTGTTTATAAGTTGACTTTATCCAGTAACTTTTCCTAATTTAATAAGGATTTTTAAAATAAGTTCATTTTAAATTTTATTTTTTGTTTTTATATTGCATTAGTAGATTTCCCAGAATAAACCTAATAAAAGTTTATATAATGCTAACCTATTTTCAAATATATTATTTAATGAACCTACATAAAACTCATGGGTAATTTTTCTTTTGTGTCTTTATCCCACATAATAAGAGAATTTGAACGGGATTGGATATTATGAAGATTTAGTAAACAGTTACTTCTAAATTATTTAGTTATGTTGCCTCTTGGCAGAGGAAGGAGAGTTTGATTATACTTTAATATCTTAGTGATATTTGATTTTCTGGGTTTTTTTTTTTTGCTATAGCTATTGCTATAAATCATTAATTCAATTTCATTAATTATGTTTTTTGCTCTTTTATTAAAAGTCAACAGAAATGTTAGTCTGCCATACTAACTCTGTTTCTTTGGGGTTTTTCTTGAATCAATCTCACAATTGTTGCTCTGTGTATTTATTGATAGTATATTGATCTGTGCATAAATTTCATAACTCCTCCATCCTTTGGGATTATCTGTCTTACTAACTAAAAAGCATTCTCTTAATTACTTTTAATTATTTGTTTTAAGTGTAATTTTATATAAAATAATTAACCATGCCAACTTTGTTTTGAATGATTAAACTAAAGATTTAGTTATGTCCTTTGCCATTTTGTTTTTTATTTACTTGGCTCTTATTTTAAGTATAGAATTTAACTAGGTAATTTTATTTTAATAGACTCTGAATGTCTTTGCATTTATAGACACCTTTAAGTGTTGTGTATGTACTTAACATGGGGGAGTCACTTAAATAGACAAATTTGCCCATAATCTGCCCTTTATTCTTTCATGATTTGCTCTTTGTCTTTGATCATGGTGATTTTGTTTATTTCTGTCTTCTCTCCTCAACCTACCAATTTTTATCCCTCTTGGGGTCTTTTTTTCTTTTTAAATTTATTTTCTATTTTAGTTCGAATCATTCCTGGCTATTTTTATTTATTACCTTTCCTAATAATTCTTATGGACAAATACATTGCACAGCTTTGCTGCAGTGTTCTTCATGGTGCTCAGAAGCATCCTTTAATCTATACTAACCAATTAAGCAATTTAATAGTCATTTCAATTGACTAATATTCACCTAACCCACACATTGACATAAATGCAGGACTCATAAAGCAGACACCTACGTAAATACTATCCAGCTCAAAAAGTGAAATGCCGCCAGTATTTCAGAGGTCTCCTTTGTGCATCATCTCCACAATTCCCATTCATTCCCCTTCCCAAAGGAAGCAGTATCTTGACTCGACAAAATAGATTGAATTAATCTGTCTTAAATTTAGTTTGACTGAATGGGATCATTCAGACTTTTGAATCTGGCTTCTTTCATACCATATTTGTAAAATTTGTCCTGTTCATTGCATGTACCTGCCATTCATTTTCATTCCTATATGAATATTATATACATATATATATATAATATATAATATCTTTATATATAATATATAATATTTGTTTTGAGTGTAATTTTATATAAAATAATTAACCATGCCAACTTTGTTTTCAATGATTAAACTAAAGATTTAATTCTGTCCTTTACCATCTTGTTTTTTATTTACTTGGCTCTTATTTTAAGTATAGAATTTAACTAGGTAATTTTATTTTAATAGACTCTGAATATCTTTGCATTTATAGACACCTTTAAGTGTTGTGTATGTACTTAACATAGGGGAGTCACTTAAATAGACAAATTTGCCCATAATCTGCCCTTTATTCTTTCAGCACTTTATAGGATGGTCAGAAATAAAGAAATGTTGGAGGGAGAGATGAAAGTCAGGAGAGCTTTTAAGTTAAGTAATCCTAACTTTCCTTAAGGCTTTTCAGTTGATGACAAAATAATTTGATAAAGTTAAAGATAATGTTTATAACCTGAATTTCCTACCTAATAATTGTGTGCATGTGTGTATATATATATAATATCTTGAATATACATATGAAGTAGTTACCCATTCTACTTTTAACAGACACTTGGGTTGAATTTACTTTGATGCTGTGTAAATAATGCTGGTAGGAATGTTGTTGTGTTTTTGTTGTTGTTGTTTACATTCATCATTTTGATTGAATGGCGACCACAAATACATGTAAAGTATATGTAATGTAAATACATTTAGAAATAAATTTGCTTCCAGAAGAATTTGAGAATTCCAGTTCCATATCCTCAGCAATATTTGACTTTATCATCTTTTAAAATTTTTGACTATTCTGACAGATGTAATGAAGTTGATCAGCTTTTCTTTGTTTATTGACTAATGTGATAACCTCTTTTAAGAAATGCCTATGCTCTTGCTCAACTTGCTATTAATTTGTTGTCTTTTTCCTGTAGTTTATATATATTTTTATATACTTCAAACAGATATTTTTGTTGGCAATTAAATATGTTGAAAATATTTTTCCACTCTGTGGAATATTTATTTTCTATCTTTTGTTAAACAAATTCATTATTTTAATATATTCTAATTTAAATTTTAGTGGTTAAGGCTTTAGGTACTTTAAAAACATAAAATGGCTTATACCACTAGGTCTTGCATTCAAATTGATGAATTTTACCGACATACGATATTTAGGTAAATGTTGCATTTGGGAGGATCCAGATACTATATAAGGCAAAGAGGGAAACCCAGTGTGTTGTAGGAATAAAGAGAAGAATTTTGAACTAACATTGATAAAAATATAAAAATTGGTCTTCTAAAGGAAAAGGTAGAATATTCAGAAATATTCCAGAAAATGTGAGGGAGCACATAGAATAAGTCAGTGTAGAATAAGGAGATAATAAAGGGAGTACAGTGTTTCGGTTTAAATTTTTGCAATGTTAGGAACAAAAGCAAATTTTTGCTTTATTGGAAGTAAAAGGTTCTTCCCTGTGACCTTGGGCAAGTTTTATAACCTTTCTTTCACTCAATTTCTTAATGTATAAAATGGGAAGACAAAAGTAATCAATTATTACTAACATTTTAATAAAATTGAAAGTAAATTTTAGTACATATTAAATTGTCAAGAAATGTCTGTTGTTACCATTAGAAAACAATATGTGTTTGCTATGAATAATTAAGATAACTATAAACTAAATGTTTGTTATACCCAGGCCACTGTAATAAATGTTCTACAAACAGCATCTCATTTGATCTTTAAAAGCAATATTATGAAAACAAACATTATTTTTGAAATGAGACTGTAGTTTTAGTGAATGAAGTGCTGTATAGGGAAAATATCAGAAATAGGACTAGCTATTTGTGAAGGGCCATTTGAGGGCAGGCTGTGAGTGCCAGAATTGAGGAATCTGGATATGATCCATGCAATGCCTAAGGATTCACTAGAGGTATGTAATGATTAATGAGAATGATATTTTAGGAACAGTTCATCTAGCAGCACTTTAGAGGATGGTCAGAAATAAAGAAATGTTGGAGGGAGAGATGAAAGTCAGGAGAGCTTTTAAGTTAAGTAATCCTAACTTTCCTTAAGGCTTTTCAGTTGATGACAAAATAATTTGATAAAGTTAAAGATGATGTTTATAACCTCAATTTCCTACCTAACATATTTTATACATACATACATACATACACACACACACATGTGTGTGCATGTGTGCGTGCGTGTGTGTGTGTGTGTGTGTGTGGTATGACTTTGATCTCATCAGCAAAGCTAAGTAAAAAACTTAAGTTGCTTCCAGTGAGGTGTTAGGTCAATGTTTTTGTTCTTAGTTCTGCTGGTCTAATAGAACAACAGAAATTTATCTTCTTACACTGTTAGAGGTGGGGATTACAAGTTGCTGATTGCTTGGATTGTGGGCATGATCTGTCTTCCTGGCCTCTCTCAATATGTCCTGACATGGTGGAGCATAAGAAGGAGAGGGGAGGGGAGGAAGGAGAGGGAAGGGAGGGGAGAGAGGGAAGGTTAGGAGAAAGGGGGAGAGAGAGTTCTGTCTCTTACACTTCCTTAGGATATAGTTCTATTGGATTAGAATTACACACTTATGGCCTCATTTGACTTTATTTCCTTCCTTATACAGGTCTCCGAATACAGTCGTATTGTGGGTTAGGGTTTCTACAAAAGAAGTTTAAGTAGACATGCAATTCAGTTCATACCAGCCAAAATAACTTGGTGGGGGAAATAGTTTAGATGAAAATCTGAGGGTCTCAAAGGAGAAACAGTAAATAAAACTTTTGAGACTGACAGGCTACTGTTAAATCACTGTTTGCATTTGATAGGGAAACCATTTGTTCATTCAGAAAATATCGAAGTGTTAATACAATGGCTCAGAATTAGAGCAGAGAAATAATTGTGTATGATTGTTTTCTGGCCCAGCACTCTTACAATTTATTTCCAAGGGAATTAGAGGAAGGAATTCTGATTAAGAGCAACATGAAAACTCTATATTAGAGCAATAAAAAGGAAATAGGCCTCTCAAGGAAATATATGATTTTGAATTCATGTAATAATCATAACTATTATTTATGAGGCACTTAGTATTTGCCACACATAGTGTTAATAGGATTAAATTCACACCATCATTAGCTATTTGACCTCTGGCAATTTATATAACCTCTTCCATGTCTGAAAATTTGAGAAGATAATAATATATAGCTTATAAAGTTGAAAAAATTCACAATTTTGTATTATTTAATTTTTATCAATCTTTCTCATAGCCTCCTCCTTCCCTCCGTATCACATTCCCTCTAGTAACCAGTAAATCATTTCACTAAGTCTAAGATTCGGTTTTGTTGTATCTTGCCAGTATGTGTTTTTTGGCTATATTCCACAGATGAAGTGAAACCATTCCATATCTGTCTTTCACTTTCTCACTTATTTCAGTTTGCATAATCATCTTGCAGTCCATTCATTTTGTCCCAGAAGATGCAATTTCATTTTTAAATAGTTGTGTAGTATATCTCATTGAGTATATATTCCACAATTACTTTATCCATTCATGTTCCATGAACATTTGGGTTGGTTCTATGACTTTGCAGCTGTAGACAATGTTTCTGTGAACGCAGGATAATAGGCTTCCATATTAGAGTTTTCATATTCTTTGGGTAAATAGCTGGCAGATATATTGCTGGATCATAGAGATTTCCATTTTTGTTTTCTTAAGACATCTCCATTCCATTTTCCATAGAGAATACACCAACTTGCATTCCACAAACAGTGAATAAGTGTTCCTTGTTTCTTTTTTCTTCACATTCTCACCAACATATGGTTTACATGTTTTTATATGAGCCATTTTCACAGGGGTGAGGTGATATCTTATTGTGGTTTTGTTTTACATTTTGTAAATATACATATATAAAAAACATAATAAATGATGTTGAACAATTTTTCATATGTCTGCAACCAGCTGAATGTCTTCTCTAGAAAAATGTCTATTTAGGTCTTATGCACACTTTTGAATGGGTTGTCTTTCATTGTTATTTTGTAAGTGCTTTGTATATTTTGAAATCAGTCCATCAGATATGTAATGTACAAATATCTTTTCTGATTCTGTAGGTTGCTTTTTTTGCTTTTGCAATGGTTTCTTTTGAGGTATGGAAGTTGGTTAGTTTTATATACTCTCACCTGTTTATTTTTTCCTTTGTTTCCTTTGTATTAGAGTTATATCTCTAAATATGTCTTTGCAGTAGATGTCCTATAGTGTATCCCCTATGCTTTAAGTGTTTTGTCTCTTATATCCAGATATTCAGTCCATTTTTATTTTTTATGGAGATAAGTATGAATCTAATTTCACTTTTTTCCATGTGACTTTCCATGTTTCTGACACTTTATATTTCTACATGCAAACAATATATCAGAAAGGAAACAAAAGGTAACTTGACGTTCACATGCAAAATGAATCTTTCTTTATTTTTAGTCATTAGTTTATTGGGATTCATCAATTCCAAGATTATTGATATTTCAATATATCACATATGCAAAAATGTTATGATGAATTAAAAAATATAGAGTGATGTATTTCATGTGAAATATCTCTACTAGATATATTCCCCTAAGTCAGTAGTATACAAACATTAATAAGCTCCAGAACATTTTCATCTAATATGATCTTAAATGGAAGATCAATATATATAGCAAATAAAGTAAATTTGTTCTGATTAAATGGAGATGATCAGATCCAGACTTACTGATTGCTCTACTGTATTCTTACCTGAGGAAGTCCCAAAGCTGACAAGAGGTCATTTTATGCAACCAAGTGAAAAAAGTTTGCTTTAACTTGAGATTGACAACCAGAGAAATTCTGAACTAACAATGCCTCTATAAATATATCGTAGAGCATCATTGGTTATAGGGAAAGGGAGTTAATAGTCTATAAAGTGGTCATTGATTTGGGAATCAGAGGATTTGGGCTTATGTACAACTCCTTGACTTTCAGTTATTTGTCCTATATATGGTATTAACTTTTCTGCTCCTCTTTATTTACAACCATTCATTTATAAATGAAGTTGATATCACACTTTGACTGTAAAGTAGAAAGTATATGTTGTGTTATGTTAATTTCTATCATATTCTCTTGGATGAAATATTTATTGACTGCAATTTTTTATCCATTTGCATAACAAAATGGTGAATTATTTTAGAAATTACTTAAATTATTTATGTTGTTTGTGTGTTTGTGCAGAGGGAATAAATCTACTTATAAGATTATTTTTAAGTTATAATGAAATAAAAAGTAGAAAAATTCAAATGAATTAAAAAGTAGAAAAATTTTAATTTATAGCATAATACAACAGCTCATGTTGTTTTCTAGATATTTACTGTCCACAACATGGTACTATTACTACAGTGCAAATCTTCTTTCTTTTACCTGCCTATACTTCATGTGCTTGAGGAAGTCTCAATGCTGATCTGTTATTCTCAATTTGAGTTATGATGGAATGTTCTTTTGTGCAGCCTACCTTAATATCCTTTAACCTTCTTTTAGTAGTAATCAGTTATTTATAATTCTTTTATTTTTACTGAGTTCATTACAAAAATTAAGTGCTGATATTGCAATTGCAACTAGCAATACAGACACAAACACTGACATCACAAGACAGGGCTGGCAGAAGTCTAGCATATGAATAATTCAGAATAAATTCATTTTTATTTTCACTAAAGTAAAATTTTCCCACAAAACTTCTGTACCTGAAAAATTTCATTTCTACATCCAAATATGGGAAATACTGAGGTAAGTTGACTGGGTAATATAATATCCTTATCACATCTCCAAATGCCATTTCTATTTTAGAGCCAGAATATCAAGGTCCCGGCCTCCAACTCTGCACTCCTCCTACTCCTATTTTCCTGTGGAAGAAAGTGAACCATTACTAGCCCTCAGGAAAGATTAACTTGTTCCTTTGTTTCCTCATTTATAGAATGGAAATAATAACCTCTCCACAGGTTATTATGAAGATGAAAGGGGATAGTGCATGTACAAGTAGACTGCATGCTGTAAAGTACAGTAAATTACACCGTATCATTAGTGCTTGGAGCTGACCACATTCAAAATTAAGACCTAGGAAAAAAGAGGAGATTAGTAGTGGAAGTAAATTTTATTCAAATAAATAGATGCTGTACTTTCAGATCATTTTTCACTTATTTCCTCCACTTTTATCTAAGTGTTACATTAATACTAAAGAAAGCATAAAACATGTTTAGTACTAGAAATTGTGTTTTAAAGAAGTGTTTAAAATGAGCTAAAATAAGATAAATTAATTAACATTCTCTTTCTGCCAAGGCAAGCAACTACTTATTTTTTTCCAAAAGAATTTAATTATATGCTATTTTTTAATTTAAAGAAATAAAACATAATTTGGCAGAAGTACTTAATAGGAAAATAAAAGCCAATTTTAAGCTCCTTGATTTGATACCAATAGTAAAACTTGAGTCACTATATAGTTAAAAGAAAAAAAGAAAACTTTCTGTAACTAGCCGCTAATGCCATTGTAGTTTTAGTCTTTATCTAAAGAGTAACATCATTCTTAAAGTTATTGTAGTATTTCCTTTAATAGAATTTAGTTTTACTTTTTCAAAGTTCATTCAAAAAATTTCCTTTAAGAATAAATATTAAATATTCCTATTTTGACTACATGCCAAACGAGTTAATTAAAAATCAATGGAAAAAATGGGCAGAAGTGCTAAACAATGTCATTGTAATCCTATTCTCAACAGGTTCAATTATGTTCCATGCAAGCTAAAACACACATTTAGATTATAATTTTTTATTGTAACAAACATTGTAATAAAACTGCTTGGGGGAGTGTTTCTCACATGACTAAACTGCAGTCTCTTTGCTTGTCAAGGTTCAGAATTTCAAAGTGTTCCAAAATATACTCCCTTGATACCATCTCTCAGAGCCTCTAAACAAGTAAAAGAGGTCACACAAGTTATGGTTGATGTTCATGTCACTACTTTGAAGTCCAAAGCTTAGAGAATAAATTAATGTTCTGATGCAATTAAGATTTTCTAGCCCTTCAGTAAGAACTGCTATTGCCAATGTAAAGGTTGTGATAATCAGCCAACACAGAGACCTGCTCACTGCATTTCACAGAAAAGAAAGATTATACGGAAAAAAATGTGTTCCAAGATTTAGTGCTTTCTGCAGGAAATAAAGCTGGATTTTATCTGTGAGGTATTTTTTTTCTGTCATTTAAACTTCTACTAGATCATAAAGTTTCATGCAGAATAGCCAGCTATGTTGACAAAATTGATGCAGTAATAAGTTCTGTATTATTTCACAGTTTAAATTTTTTAACCAAACACAAATTTTAACAACTCACATTGATTTTTAAAAAATATGTATTACTGCACACATTGAAAACATTTCTTCAGAAAAAATAAAGCATATGGACATTGTGGAATTAAAAAATTCTAAAGCATTTAATATACAATCCTAACGGATATTGAATAAGCATTACTAAAATATGTTTCTTAAAACCCATATACTTTTACAATTCTAGGAACTTTTTTTCCTACTCTTACTTGTGTGTTTTTAATTGTCAGACAAGAAAATCAGGTGAGCTAGCAATAACAACAAAAAGAAGTATTGTAGAAACAGAAAACCAAACTGAGTTAGATTAAACATTTTAGATTATTTAAAGAAGTCATTTGAAATATTACTAAGCATTAAAATTTTTTAGATAATAGCAATTCAATTATTGCATCTTAACTCATTGAGATAAAAGCATTTCTCTCTTTGATTTTCAAATTGAGACCTTTCAGGGTAAAATAATCCAGCAGCCTTCTAGGAAAAAAAGACTAAGGATGGGACTATAAACCATCTATCCATAGAATTAAATTTTCTTTTGATGAGGAATTATTTACTTACTTGAATAATAAAATGATCCCCTGAGTTTGGCTGTATCATTTCCCCTTAATTATCCATATTCCACACTAGAACCTATTACTTCGTCCTAGTATATTAGACATTAGCATATTTTCCTTTTTTCCACAATTGTCTCTCTCTCTCTCTTTTTTTTTTTTTTTCATTTTTAGTAAATAACACAAAATCGTACCTCCTCACCCTCTAGAGTTTAGACATGGCTATCGGGCTAGGACTAGCGTGAAGTGAGTGAGCCAATTGCTTCTGGTACAAAATTTAAGGGTTGCCAAAACTCAATAATCAAGCAAAATAATGTTTCAGTGCAATATTTATTAACATTGTATTACAACACTGTATGTGATTCAGAGGCATAGTGTTACATCTCAAATACATGTGGCCACACCTTACCCACCACCAAGGCACACATACTCTTCCACGTAGTCCATAGTGCCCCCTCCCAACCATGTTTTTACTCCTCTTCTTGTATCCTCAATTATGCAGTTAGTTTTCTAGGGTTTGTTTTTGGTTTGGTTTTATCTGACCCTTTATTTTGTTTCTTTATACTCACATATAAGTATAACCATCTGGTATTTGTCTTTCTCCTTCTGTCTTATTTTGCTTAGCATTAGCCCTTCTAGTTCCATCAATGTTGTTACAAATGACAAAAGTTCTTTTTTTATAGCAGAGTACTCTTCCATTGTGTGTATATATACCATGTCTTTTTTAATCCACTCACTTGTCCTTGGGCACTTAAGTTTTTTCTATAATTTTGTTATTGTAAATAGTACTGCATTGTACATAGTAGTACATATATATCTTCAATAAGTGTTTTTTTCATTCTTCGGTTGGGTATCTAGGAGTGGGAATTGGTGGATCATATTGTAGCTCTATTTTTAATATTTTGAGAAATCTCCATATCATTTACCATACGGGCTAGGACAGTCTTCATTCCCACCAACAGTTATGAGGGTTGCTTAATCTCCACATGCTGCCCAACATTTGTTGTTTCTGGTCTTTTTGATAAGGGCCATTCTCACAGATGTGAGGTGGTATCTCATATTGTATTTGATTTTATTAATGCAATATTTTAAAATCTGTTATAACCAAAATATCAAATATAAGTAAAGATAGAATCAGTATTATAATTTTTTTTGTCTTAGGCTGCAGTTTGGTTACATTTTGGTCTGTACTGATGCATGAATGAGTGGTATCTAATCTTTTTTTTTTTTTTTAAAGATTTATTTGCATACAAGAACTGGGGTCTAGGCCAGAGGTGTGGGGTGGTGAGAGGATTCACTAGAGACAGAGTGGGGAGCAAAACAGGCAGATCTACTGAAGTACACTGCTGAGGGGAGCAGCGGGTGAGACAGGAGAGGTCTGCTGCACCATGTGAAAACCTCCCTGTCTGGGGATCGAACTCATGCTGCAGTGGCAGCAGATAGCTTCGGAGTGCTGAGATTTAACCCGTTGCATCACCAGGGAGGCCCCAAGTGGTATCCAATCTTAAGTGTAAATTTGAGAACATGCTCACTGAGGGGAATTAGTTATTGGCTGTTCATATGGAATACACATTTCAAAAGCAGAATAACAATGTCAATCAACTTTATTTTTAAAATATGATGAATACTATTGAATTTGTAACTCCATGTCTTGACAGTTCAATGGATTGTACATTACTACTGTATCTTATACAGCTGTTTTGTTACAGGGCAAACCCTGTGTGAAATGGGTTGCCTGACTGTGGGTCCTCTCCCACATGCTTAAAAGGGACTTATAATAAGACTCAACTGCAGGCACACAAAATAAGTTTAATAAAGTGTTTATTTACCCCAAAAAGGGGGGAAATGACTAAATGAATAGCTCAAGGAGAGTTATTGGTGAATGCATCCTACCAGTTCTGCTGAGTTGGAGCCCCAATAGCACGCTGAAAGCTGTCAAAAGACAAAGAGACCCCCAAGATCCACATGTCTGCTTATATACCAAGCCTGGCTGCTTAACTCCACCGTCAGTTCCCAGCAATCCTCTCTTCTGTGGTGATGACATTATGGGATATGTAGTCCTTGGTGTCTTGGATCTCTTTGGTCTGGGGTGGGGGTGGGGTCCATAAAACCTGTTTGTGAAGTTTGTTCAGGAGGTCCTTTCCCCCCAACAATTTGTGAATGGAAACTTTATAGAGAAAATATTGTATTTAACAGTAGGAAGTTCTTTTCATGTACAGATATGGGTTGGCAGTTAATTTTTCAGACTATATTGATCAATCTAGCTTATGAATTAATAAATGATAATCTATGTTCAATTAAGACTTTTATAAAAATATAATGGGCGTATAAGAAAGGTCATTTTCTTTAAAATACTTAGACTTCCGTTTAAAAAAATATGCATTCAATGTCCTTCCCTCAAAAGATTGAGTTAGAAGACTTAAATAAGTGAGTTGTTTTGAACTCAAACTGCATTTCCTTATAAAATATAATTATTAAAATAGCTATGAAAGTTCATTTTAATCCCTACTAAACCAATGAAATTCAACTAGTCCGCTCTCACATTAGAGTCTTCTCTTACTCTTGAACACATACGATTATAGAATACCTAGCTCCCTAGAAATAATGTGAGAACATGTGCCTAGTATCTATTCTTGAACTGGGAACAGAAATCATGTTTGAAAAGTAGTGGGATTTCATATCAAGCATATTTATCTTTTGTGTTGCCCGTAGGATAGGGATCCCAAGATTAGAATTGAATGTGTAGAAAAAGACCAAAATAGACTAGAGAAGTTTTCTTAGTCAGAATAACTAATAGCAGCTCTTAGATGACAGTGATAAGATGGTATCCTATACATAAAAGCAGCTTAGAGCTTGAAAGCAAGACACTTTGCTGCCTATGAAGTGATAACAATCCTTCGGGTTGATAGAGCTGTTTCAAGCTAAATGTAAAATATGACATAACTGATAGATTTAGGGAGCATATGTGTTGGTAAACATCCAAAATATAGGTTGTAAAGTATGGTGTATTTATATTTTCTTACAGTTAGATTTATTTTCTTTTTAAAAGTTGGCGATTAGATATTTTGAGAATTTCAAACATTCCAACGCTTTAAATGGAATCAGGAAAATGATATATGCTGGTATTTAGTCCACATGGTTAAAAGGAAGCAGAGCGTCCCTCTCTTTGCTCAGCAGTGTCTCGGTGCTTGTGGTGACTGAAGCAAGGGAAGGTAAAACAAAGACAGG
The DNA here is from genome assembly GCA_004024925.1 of Scalopus aquaticus. NCBI lineage: Eukaryota > Metazoa > Chordata > Mammalia > Eulipotyphla > Talpidae > Scalopus > Scalopus aquaticus. The sequence continues at coordinate 57,413 of PVIJ01004358.1, read as the reverse complement.
TGGGGACAATGCTGGAGCCTCACCTTTGAGACATAAACCTCAGAGATTCTGTGTTCTGTTTATTAGGTTAAGAATATTTCCTGATTGGACTCTCCAAATTAAGGAAAACCTTGAGTCAGAGCAGATTTCAAGATTTTAATCCTAAATGACAAGAAGAATTGACAGCAGCATTGACCACACAAAAGACTGGATGACTTTAGGTGGAAGATGGGGAGGTCCTGATCTGGGTATATTAAGCTCAAAGTGATGGTGAGATGACTTATTGAATACTGACGATTGAATGAATACATGGCGAAGCTGGGTCTGCTTTGCCATGTGATCAGGTTTCCTTAACAAATTCTGGGTTGCAAAAAAGGTTAAAACATTCAAAGGCTTATAGCATTTAGTAATATGCACAATGTTCCATGGTGGAACAAAGGAGAAAATTAATTAATTAATTAATGTATGTATGTATGTGAGGGTCGTCCTTGTATCACTTTAGAATATTTACCTCTCATTTGAAATGATATGCAGGAAACTAGCAGGGAAGAGGTAAAGGCAAAGCTTTCCAAATAAAGGAAACAGCAAATCTCTAAGTACATGATGTCACTTATTTGGCAAACTAAAATAGTTTGGTAGAGTGGAAAGAAGGAAGGGAATGATAAATGATGATTTTGTGGAGCGTAGTTTGCAACATCATAATGATTTTCTGGGGTTTGGGATAAAGTTTGGATTTTTAATTTACACATTGTGGAACCACTCTAAGTTTTTTAAGAAGAGCAGTGATTGATCTACATTTTAGAAGATCAATTTGACAAGGCAATATAAATAAGATTTAGAGAGAACTTTTGTAAGACTTTTGAAATACTCCAAGTGAAAAGTCATGAGAACTTGAAAATGATGGGAACCATAATCTGTCAATGATGATAAAATAGAGGGAATTTAGAAAAATTTATTTGGATTTGGATTACAAACTATATTTCAATGACATCGTACATGTTTTATTCACTAATTGGTGAATGGTCATAGTTGGTCACAGTTTAGCATAGATTAGGATAGAAATGGAAGAATGTAGAGCAAGAATCAAAGGAGACTATTTAAGATGCTGACAGTCATTTTTCTGATATGGTAATCATTCTGTTTCACTAACTTTTTGCATGATGAAGAAGAGTGTCAACTGATCTGTCATATGTACTGATCATTATCGCAGACAATAGTCAACCTGAATTTTATGCTTTCTATTTTGTCTATACTTAGGATTATAGAGATTTGTTGGAACTTAAAAATTGAGAGAGGCAGTGAGTTTTAGAATAAGTGACAGAAGTGAAAAGAGATTCAAGAGATCTGAGTAATGTGGTCCTTGCTTGAAGGAACAGAGGGTTTTCTTTTCAGTCTGTACTTCTTAACTCAGTACAGCAACATTAAACTAGGTACTGCTGTTGAGAAATTAGTTTCACCTCTAGTGTTTCCCATTGTTTCATAGCATGTACCTGAGAGGGCCACAGCTTCTCCAGCTTGTGGTTAGCAAGTACCTAAGTCCTAGCCAGAGCATTTAAGTTTTTCTCCTTCTGTGTTTTCTTGCATAGTTGTGAAAATAACCCATTTATCTTTTCAAAAAGGAACACATATTAGATTAATAAAAAGTTACATAAAGTAAAAATAAAATACCATCTATGATGAAGATAAAAGTTCTACTTTTCCTCTCATTAAGTGGATTACTTAAATGTTTCTCTTTAGAAATTTCTATAAGAAAATAATTTGAAATGTTTTGTTCACTTGAAGTCCTACCTTTATTTTTGGAACATAGATAGTATGTCAGTGAATCTTCTCTTAAACGGATTTGCTCAAAAGTAGTTTTCATAATTATAGTAGCCTTTTTGTTTAGTAGGATCAAAAAGTAAAGTGTGCCAGGCCTAGAGCAGGCATTCACAATGTGGAAAATTTCCTAACTTAGGCAACAAATTGATGCATGGCTTTCAAAGAAAATGAGAGGAGGAGTAGGATTAGTTTAATTTGACTAGACTGAATTTTAGGTGTCTGTGAAATATTGATGAAATAATCTGTTTAGAAACAGCAGTCAGAAATAGAAACTGTTGATGTGAAAACCAAGGAAAGAAAGAATTTCAAAAAAGTTGAGAAGACAGTAGTTTGTATAACAAAAGGATATATATCAGCCCATTGGCTGATTGCCTCTCTACCATCACCCCATTCAGTTTTTAATTCTCTTGGATTTGAATTTTCTCCCTCCTCCAAAACTCTGCTACATGGCACAATAAGTGTGTGTCTAAAGCAATGACAGTTTCTTACATGATTCCCAATATTTGTGGTACTTAAATTCATTAGTTCTATGTACTTTTATTAACAGTCAGTACACTATGTATAGTGGTAGGAGACATTAAGTAATAGTTTAACATTCTGTTGAACCTCTATGACTCCTTTCTTTGCAGAATGTCTTTTTATTCTGATGATAATCCCAATCATCTGACAATCCTGAAGAAGTAGAAATTATATCCATGAGCTAAGGTTTTGTTTAAAATATACTATATATCTTTGCTAGAGCTCACCTTTATCTTAATTTTCTGACTAATCTGTTATATTTTGCCCAGAGGTTATTTCTCTATTTCTTGCACTGCTCTCTTACCTTGATATCTTTAATATTTCTTTTTTTCCCCTGATTTTTTTATTATTTTCTGGCTGTCTCTTCATAGTCTTCTGTGCATATTCATTCAAATTCATGTGCTTTTTGGGTAAGCACCCTTATTTTATAATTGATGTAAATGAAGGCTCCCAAATATTTTGCCCAAAAGGTTGTTTTTAGTAGTGCCAGAACCATAAGTCCAAACCAAGTTTATACTATTTTTACTATAGAAAAATTACCAACCTACCTTTTACATTTGCTTTAAAGCACATGTGTTCATCCATTGAAAAACTGTATATGATATCCCATATTAAAATTTACTATAAAATGTATGTTTTATTTTCCTGAAGAACTTCTTATGTCTTCCTTTCTGCAATGATCTATGTAATTTATCAGTTTAACCTCAGAAACTCAATTTTAACTCAATAACAATGTCTATATTAACTAGTGTTGCAGTTCCTTTGCAAGCTGCTATCAATATTATTTTGGTCAGGTATAAATAAATATGAAAATGCATTTATTATGGACATGAAGACATTAAGTAAAATTGTATCAGAGCTATTGATATACATATATTATTGTTCTAACACTAGTCAAAAAGTATTGTCAAAGAGAAGTTCAGATATCTTTCTGCATCATCATGTAAATCTGCGTAGACATTGAAGCTCTGAGACACTTTATATTGGCATGACTTCAATTACATGTTGACTTAATTTAAATATGTGTTGTTTTTTTCCCCAATAGTTTTGAGCAAACAAATTAGTATAGTGAGTCTTGTATTATTGGTGTCTGCAGAAATAAATTCTGAATTATAGTTCTATGAATTATTAGTATTCTCTATTTCTATACCTCTATACAATTTACCTTAATCATATCTTAATTGACACTAGCTAGAAAATGTATCAAATGTTGGAAATAAACAAGCTGATTATTGATCCATACCAAATGAGCTAGATTGAGATTCCTTGCTAAAATTCTTCACTACATATTCTTTGGTTTGAAATACAAGTGTATTATAGACCAAAAAAAAAAACGCTCTAATAAATATTCTTCAACAGAGTATTTCATTTCAAAAGTGATGTTTCTTTCTTTGGGTAAAAATATCTTTCTTCTCACTAATGTTCTAGTTTACCCATAGAGTTTGACAACACACATTTTTATATCATACTACAGAATTGGTGATAGACCTATTTGAAAATTTTCATATATTCTTATTGTACAATATAAAGCCTGGGATTACATGAGGATAACTATGTTTCTATGTCTCTATCCATCTACTCACCCACACATCCACACATCCATCTCCATCCATCCATCCACTAGCTTAATCTCTACTAAACAACACTACATAAACAAGAAAATCTTGAACAGCTTGGACAGCTATTCTCATATCTTTTCACACAACTATTCATTCAAATAGCCATTTTCCATATTCTATTAAGAATTCAAGTCACAACAGGACAAATGAGATCTCAATTTCCACATCCATGTAACTGATATTTAAAGGCATTTCACCTGGAGAGACTTCCTGGTTCTGAATCTAAGATGGTATCGTAACCACACAATTCATTTGTAGGCCTTAAGACTTAAAGCTTTATTACTTAAGTCTGTAATCTCATTTCAGGTGATTTTGACAGATATCTATTCTTCTTGTCTATTAAATAACAGTTTTTTCATAATATAGCTGCCTATAGTTGTCTATTTTTCAACATAAAGTTACAGGATAAGTGTGCATGGCTCACACTGGGCTAATTGTTGAGTGGATTCTTTGCACACACATGCACAGATATATTTGTAAAATGTAAATATAATACATAAATACTTAATCCTGGCTATATATGCGTGCAAGTTTTAAATTCAGTTATAACCACAATTATACTATATATAAATTGCATTATATTCAGCTTATATTCAAATTTATATTAAGGTTATATATAGATTAACACAAGTCTTAGATTTAGATATAAGTTGATAGTACTAAATTTATATCAAGAATCCATTATTTATCTTGCTTATGTTCACACCAAAAGACACAAAAAAAGATCAATGATCTTAATACATGATTCACAATACTATTTTGTAAAAAGTGAAAATGTCAGCATCATTCAAACCTACTTTATTAAGAACACAACCATAATATCTCTCAATTTATTATAACCTTGAATTTCATAATATCACTACACTAAGGTAGTTTTTACTGACTATCTAAATCAATAAACTGTCCTAACCGACTTCAGTCCTGAGAGCTAAAAAAAACAAGAGTTACATGTAAGCAATTGGTTTCTTTCTATGCTGTATTTACTTAAATAGCTGATAAACATAGAGATAACATAGTTACAAGTTTTTCCACTGGATAAATTAGTTACCTAAAACTACTTTTTAAAAAATTTTATGGTCAAGCTTTTATCATTATTTTCTGACTTCTTTACTACTCTAATTGTATGAGTTGACTCATAAAATGAAACTGGTAAAATGCCTGACACTTAGAGGCACTTAATAAACATTAATTACACAACTAACCCTCAGATCCTGTCATAGATTATTTTGGCATTTCCCCAGATTTTCACTTTTTATCCCTGTTCTATTTAATATGACAAAAATCCACAAATGCCTTTCTTAACTTCCCTCTAAAATTTTCAAAAACTCCGTTTATTCTCTAACCTAATATATAGGGAAACATAATTTAACAAGATTAGTAATGCTGACAAAGACCTTAGGTCTCTCTTTTAGGGTCCAAATTTAGTGGCCAAAGGAGACATGAAACAACCATACTGTATCAAAAACATGACAATAGTCTCTGACCTGAAAGGTTAATGACACTTTTTGATTTAGGAGTTTAAAGGGAAGTGATATTTATGCTATTTTCTACAAAGACAAGGAAGTTAAAAAAGACATACTAGGAACATGCAAAAAAAATGTGTCACATTCCAGAATATACAAATCCATATACAAATCAAGGGAAAATGGGATGAGGTTGCATGTTCATACACAAACTAAATTGGGAAGATTGTATTACCATGTGTGGGAGACTAACCTTATCCTTTAAGCAGCAGAAAACCATTGAAGACTTTTAAAGATGAAAGGTGTATGATCAGTTTGGCTTTGACAAATCTGACTGTAGTTGCAGTAATATGTTGCTTTCATTCGATAAGACTGCACAGAAGAGAAAATGAGGGCCATTTAAGAACTATATCATTTAGAGCAAGTCATTTATAACTAGCACTAATGTAGTGGGTGGAGAGAGGGAGACTTAGATTATGCACTAATGAAAACTACCCTTTTCCTCCCCCACCAGTGAAAAGATTACAAGGAGAACAATAATGTCAGGCTAATACAATTTATTTCTATGAAGTCATCTCTCTTGGCTTCAGTTAGAATTGATTCTTTTCCAGATGGAGATCAGAGTAACAAGCTATACTGATACGATCTAGAACAAGCCACCACTGAGAGAAATACCATGGAATTAGAGAAGGCTTGATTACTTCTTTTGAAGACAGGGAGTGGGACCTTTGTACCTACAGCTGGTGTTATACGTATCTTTGCTCAGAAATATTTGAGTAATTATCTATTATTTTTTTCATATCACAAAATCTTTTTTTGGACTTCATTTCTCAAATCAACAAAAACCCTTCTATAGTCTATGCATATTACCTAGGTAGAAGTATGATGTGAACTAATATTAAGCAATATATGGTGAAAAATAAACACTATAAAGACAGAATTTATTGTAATTTATCATAGTTTGAAATAATATAAGTATAATATAAGATAGATTATATTTATATACATGAAAATACATTGCAAGCGTTTAATGTATTCCTGTGGCCATGAAGAGCCTCATTCAGTAAACACATTAATGGATAAAATCATGGTGATGATTTAACATGCATGCATTTTCCTGCAATGTGTGAATAAAAGAATGTAGGGAACTTAAATAATTCCCCTTAAATTTGCAGTCCTATCCTATTCAGAGAAATTTATTTTTAACCCCATAGTTTAATAATAAGACTGTTCCACCCACAATGCTAACTTCATTTTGTCCTCATAGCTGCTATTTTATTCCTTTATTCCCAATAAGGAAACAAAAGGACTGAACACAGTAACTACAAAGTTGTAGAGTAATGTAAAGGTCTAGAGAAAAAAATTGTCGCAAATGAAACTTAAATGAAAATGATGATAGATAAATCATTAATTACCACACTTGAGTGCTCACTGGGAGAAGTTTTATATACTTATCAGAAATTTTATAAAGTATGATCAAATTTTGTTTGATGCAATACAGAATAACATCTCAAACATACCATAAATATTATTTAGCAGTGACCTAGTACGAATTATTTTAACCCAAGTCATTACTTGAAGAAAAATTGGAAGAGACTGTTTCCAACAAATATTCTTTATTCTCTGGAGACCATTCACATGCCAACAACCAGACAGATGGTGAACAATGTATCATGGCAAACCTGACCTAAAACTTAAAATAAGATTCACAACATTATTCTTACTTGTGGGTGCTTTTCAGCTACTCCATTATAATTTAAGAAACTATGACTTCAAGACAAAGTGTGCTCTTCAATTTAGTATTTTCTTTAATGTTAAAATCTACTGATGCTTGCTTGTTCTTTTAAATAAAAAATGGATATCAGTGACTGATATTCTTCTCCATCAGATATTTCTAAGAAAGGAAAATACCTTTCAGTGTCTTACCTTAAGAACTGGAAGGTATTGCCATTTGAAGTAGGCAGAATCCTCTGGAGGTGTTTTATTATCAATTAGAAGTTTCCAGGGGCCGCCCTAGTGGCTCAATGGGTTAAGTCTCAGAACTATGAAGCTATCTGCAGCCACTGCAGCATGAGTTCAATCCCTGGCCAGGGAGCTTCCCACATGATGCAGCAGACCTCTCCTGTCTTATTCACTTCTCCCCTCAGCAGTGTACTTCAGTAGGTCCACTTGTTCTGCTCCCCACTCTGTCTCTGGTGAATCCTCTCACCACCCAGACCTCTGTCCTACACCCCAGTTCTTATGCATAAATAAATATCTTTTTTTATAAGAAGTCTCCAGAAAGAGTTGTAGGCATAATATTTTTTTTCATTCTTATGCCATTGTTAGGGGATATCTAGTGACTGAGTATTTTCAGTATTTTCATTCAATATTATATGAAGCAACTCTATGCAGAAAACAGAAAAATTAAAACCTACTCAAATATTTCTCAATTTCTTAACTCGGTATGATAGTTATTAATCATTGAGGAAGTAGAATGGGGTATGCAAATTAGGTAAAGGGAGTCTCAGTAGTATGGTGGTGGAGGAAAGCTAGACTGTTGTTGGACATAATAATATAGCTTATACAGTTGTTTCATTATAATGCTGTATATGTGAAACCTATATATATTTGTAAACAAATGTTACTCCAATAAAATCTTTAAAAACATTGGTGTAATGAACAAGTGCACGTATAAATTTTAGTTACTTTATTAAAGATAGTGAGTACATGTTACTGAGGTAGAAATAAAAGGACTTGGCAAAGGAGAGGAAGGAGTTGAGAATGAATCTGTGCCTTTAGGTATGGAAAACTAGGTGAACAGTGTCATAAAGAGAAAGAACACCTCAGAGGAAGAGCCAGCTTGAATTGGAATGGCATAGAAGGAGAGTCAGATCCACAGTGAAGCTCTGGGACTGTCAACTAAATAGTGTGATGTGATGGCTATAAGAGATGAGTTCTACAGCCATATTGCTTTCATGGAAGTTTTGGCTCCCTGTTTTCTGATTTTGTGCTATTGAAAAATTATTTCAAACATCTCTTTGTTTCAGCTGTAGTCACTCCCTTTCAAATGGAGATGGTAATTTTATCTGTCAGTTATTGCCAGAAATAACTGAATTCACTTAAAGAAGACCATTGGCACAGGTCAGGCATTCAAGAAGAGGAGTAGACACAAAACCATTTATGAACCTGAATTTAGAAATACAGAGAAAGTCATGCTGGGACTAGAAGCAATACGACAGCCATTGCAGACAGTAAAATTTGTCTGGGGTGAGAGTGTCCCTTGTGATGGGACTTTGTTTCAAATATCATTTTCATAAGTTACTTTATATTTTTATTTTAAATGCATATTTAAAATCAGACTAGATATCTATCCAGGAAGGGATGGAAAGAGGCCACCTAAAAATTTCAAAAGGCAAAAGTGTTAGAAACCTTATAGAGAACATAAAAAGGAAATCATATGGTTTTATCTTTCAGGATAGTAAGCAGAAGTCACTACCTTGTCAACAGGAAAAGGTGTTTCTTCAAACTGGAAGGGGGAGAGAGGGGAGAGGGAAGAAATGAAGTCTTTGGAAATAGTAGAATTGATGTCTGAGGTGCAAAAGTAATTGCAGACGGTTGATACCAGGTAAAACTGCAAATCTCCAGAGCAGCACAAAAAAACATGAAGATGGGTATCTGATGAGCAAAGAGACAGTATGTGTTTTACTCATGACTGGGAGCAGAAAATAGGACTAGATTCAGTATGTAGATTTCTATCTTGCAGTTAGCTATATCTTTCTGAACCCCATTCATCAATTTGAATATTTAGCATATGCATTAAAATCTGAAATCTGAATGTCCTTTCCTGGATTTTTGCATATTAAAATTATGTCATATATGTTGATAAATCACACTTACACGAATCCCCTCCCCCCAAAAAAATACCCTCCAACTTCCTATCTGACTCTCTTTTCTCTTTCAAAACACTGTCATTTATTTTAGTATACCATAAATCTGATCTTGCTGCCTACCTGTGTAACAACTAACAATTACACTTCATTTGGGAGCTTTAGGAAGGTTTTGCAATTCCCTGAAATTTTCTACCAAATTGGGTGTATGTGTGCATTTTTCTGGATTTAGCTTCATTTAATTTTTGAGTAGAGCAATATGTCTTTATGTTTTGTTCCAATTACAGACCCAATCTTGCCTGCATCAATTACCACATGACCTGTACCACACACATTATACTACAGACACTATAAATCAGAGCTTCCCAAACTTAGTATGTTTAAAAACAAAGTGATAGGAGTGAGTGGGGATCTTGTTGAAAATGAAATTTCTGATAGAGTAGGTCTGAGTTGTTGCTGAATAGTCCTCATTTCTGACATGGTCCCCGAAAAGATAATGGTGCTAATCCAAGGAGCACATGTTAAAGAACAAGCTACACAGTTCCTTATGCCACAAACAAAAGTTCATACCACAAACAACACACACACCAATTCCTAAGGAATTATTATCTATAAAAAAAAAAAATCCATTCATGTCCATGGCTCTTTCCTTTAACTCTCTACGCTGACATCCTTCCTCTTAGTTATCAATTGAAAAAATTCCTGCCCACAACAAACTGTATGCAAGTTCACAGGAATAATAAACACTAAACCATAATAGATCAAAGGAAGGGATTGACTCTACTTGTATCCCTATTACCGAAACATTTTTGTTTAATGAATCTAAAACATAATGCTTGCCCACAGCAGAATTTCCAATTTGTTGGAGAGTTCAGATTAACTCTCATAATTACTGTGAAAATTGAAAACAATACACATGAGCTCTTAACATTTCATTCCATTTTTAAAAGATATTTCAAAGCAGTAGAATTTTATTGAAATAAAAGATTGGGTATATTCTTAATTAAAATTAATTAGCTAATTAATTAACTTTTAATTGAGGTAATATGTGGTTACCCTCATCATGTGTTGCTACTATAGATCACCAAATCACCCATAGTTCAAACATGATTGTTTCAAATAAGAAAAATAAAATTTTATTTTTTTAATGAGAAGTTCTGCATTTACAGATACCAAGTAACAACCCCTATGATGTCAAGAAAAGGGAGAAAGTAATGGCAGCATTGATGTTTCCAAGTGATAAGGTCAGAATAGTAGTGGTGGACGATAAAGAGTTCACTTCAGCATAGTGACATAAGGGACACAGAGTGTGGACAAAAGATTAAAGACAAAAGTGAAAACCATCCATACTTCATCTATGTGAGTATGGTGGGAAATAATATCTGAGAAGAATGGAGGTGCAATATTTGAATTAAGTGGGAAGATGGATGTGTCTAAAAATAAAGGAGGCTTTAGTGCAAGGGTTAGTCATTGAGTAGGCTGAGAGACCAAGTCATTAAACTTTCTGAGCAAGATTAAGTGTCAAAATAGAAATGTGTCAAGAAAAATTAATAGTAATAAAACAAATTTTAAATAGCATATCTAGCTAATCAGAATTCAATATATGATTTGCTCACACAAGTGGCTTTTACTATGTCATGAAATATTTGGAAAAGAAAAATTCTATTTGACATTTTGATATACCTCTGTATTGTGACATTAAATAACCAAGTTATATTTCTCCAAAATTTGTTATTTAATAAAACAAGCAATATTAGATCCTGTTACTCCTCTTATGTATAGAATTAGCTCCTCATTTCAAATGCATTGCCAAGGCTAGGAATTGTGTGCGTTTGAAGCAAGTCTAGATTTAATATTTGAGGAGTCACTGATTTTTTAAAATGTATACAAAACAAGGAGTGGTTTAACTAGATGGCAATAAAACAGTTTTAGGTAGATATATAATTATTCATTTATATTCCTGGTATATCTAGCACAAAATGGGGATATGATTCCAGTGGGTAAAACTATCACAGTATGAGATAAATATTCACACGAAAAACTATTTCAGTTTTTATAGTATCCTCAAGTTAGTGCCTTTTAAGAAAGATTGTAGGGAGTTAAGTCTATAACCCCCCCCCAAAAAAAAAACAGCTACAATTATGAAAACCTACTTTACTTCAATAAACATGTGAAAAATAACGTAGATTTCTTCATTTTAAAATTAAAAATACGTGAAAGTGAAAGCTTGTAGAATAAATTTGACTGTCATGATAAACAAGAAGACACTTGCAGAATCAAGGCATAAAGATGGGGAGGGAGCCCCATGGACTGTGGATCTGTGGGAGCCTTGGTGATGAGTGTGGTGTGTGACATTCATCTGAGGAGGTGCGATCCTCTTACACCTCTGAATCACATACAGTGTTGTAAACCAAGGTTACTTCAATTAGAAAAGAAAGAGAGAACAAATAAGTCACAACAGGAAAAGAAAGTAAAAAAGTGGTTGGATCTTATATTCAGTACTCGTCCTTCAGTGTGAAGATTTCATCCTGATTAGGAGTCCCAAACCCCTTTTGTGTACATCCTGGTTCCTGTCAATTTGGAACCACAAAAATAAGTAATTGATAATTAAAGACACCTATTTTTAAAAGTAATTGCAATAGTTTTACAATACACTTATTTTATTTAACTTTTGCTCAAACTCACATATTTTTTGCTTGCCGTATTTAACTACAAATCTCACCATTAATTTCATCAGAATTAGTCTTCGAAAATTGCTTATTATAACCTGAAACAGTTTGAGCATACAATAATAATTTTATTCCTTAAATTATACATTTCATTTAAAATTATTAATATGGAAATATGCTAATAAAAACTAATTTGACTAAGAAAATTTTCTTATCACTGACAATGCAGCAGTATTCATATGTTCTACCAGCATTGAAAACCCAAGTATTCCACTGAAAAAGTTATATTAGAAAATTCAGGGATGATAATAATTGTCTGATATATTTTGGCGCTCCTTCATTTGGGGAGTATATGTTGATGAGTGTTATATCCTCCTGTTTTATTGTCCCCTTTATCATGATGTAGTGACCAGCTCTGTCTTTTTTTACCTTTTTAAGTTTGAAGTCTATTTTATCTGATATAAGTATAGCTGTTCCTGCCTTCTTTCTTGGTCCATTTGCTTGTAGGATTGTTTTCCATCCTTTAACTATTAATTTCTGTTAATCTTTTGCAGTTAAGTGTGTTTCTTGTAGACAGCAGAAGGTTAGGTTCTGTTTTTTGATCCATCTTGCTATGGTGTGTCTTTTAATTGGTGTGTTTAGTCCATTTACATTTAGAGTTAATATTGATATACTGTCATCCATATTTGTCTTTTTTATTTTATTTTATTATTATTGATCACAGGTGAATTGGTGGTGGGTTGCCCAAGGGGAATACAAAATGTAAAAGACATAAATAACAATAAAAAATAAATAAAAAAAAAGAAAAAAAAAGAAAATTCACTGCCTTCTCCAACTAAAAGTTGGGTAATAAGTATGTTTACTGTAAGAGTTTCCAAATGGTTGATACAGCATTTTTCAATACATCTCTTTCTGCGTATATTTCTGAAGTTACATAATCACATAAATGAAAATTTGGATCATAGTGAGGATCCTGGCCACAGCCCACATTTCATTAATAAGGTACCAAAGCACCAAGAAAGGTCACCAGCTATTACCACCAATTGATGTATTTTTGGTATATTAGTTATTAGCAATGGTGAAAGAGCAAAGGACTAAGGACCTTGCTTCCCAACTCCTGGTCTAGTGTTCTCCCCTCCTCTGACACACTTCTCATAAGAAACTGATCATTTAGGTCCCTAGGATATTATTCAGGTAGTGTTTCTGACCCAACAAACACTTGTCTGGAAATCTGAAATAAGTTTCTGAATTACGTTGTGCATTTATTTCTCCATCTGAAAGTGGAGAGAATACTTTTCCAATGGATAAAAATGTGAAGAGAAAAATAGTGAAACATACAGATTACCACGTGTATATTTGATAGAAAATATTCAGAAAAAATTTGTAGGCACTGTGGATAATTAGAATAAGGGCATGGAGCCCAGTAAACTGAAAGTTGCTTTTAGCATTGGGGCTATAAGTTTTTTTTTTTTTTTTTAAGAAGTGTCTTTTTTTTTTTTTTTTTAAGATTTATTTATACATACAAGCTGGGGTTACAGGCCAGAGGCGTGGGGCGGTGAGAGGGCTCACCAGAGGCAGAGTGGGGAGCAGAACAGGCAGATCAGAAATACACTGCTGAGGGGAGCAGCGCGCGAGGCAGGAGAGGTCTGCTGCACCATGTGGGATTCTCCACCGCTGGGCATTGAACTCTCATCGTGCACTGCCAACAACTCCACAGCTCAGCACTCAACCGCTGTGCCACTAGGGAGGCCCCCGGGGCTATAAGTTTCTTTTCTGTTTTCTTGGGTGTTTACTTACTAGGCGCCTTATGAGTACTCAGCTAGATTTGCTGTCGGTTGGTAAGAAGTACTTGCCTTTAAAATTACTCAAGTGTTTGGTTCCTAGAATCTCAAACACCTATGTCATTCACTAAACTATCATCTTATTATATAAGTATAGAAAAATCCTCATAAATGACAACTCTTACAAGGAGATCAAAATTAATAATAAATCTGTGCATACTGTAGTATTGGTACTCCTGTGATTAGGGTAAAATGCTGCATTATCATTAATCAAATTGTTTTATGTTGATTTAATTAACATATGATTAAATGCAGTTGTACTTGTATTGCAATTTTAACTTTCAACAAATCTTTCAAACTCTTGACATTAAATCTGTTTATTGAATTTTTAAATTTCTCTCTTAAGTCCTAATTATCTGGTTAGTGTCAAATAAGTATATTTCTAAATTGTTTAAGCTCTATTATGAATTAAAGTAATTCTTAATGAAAAAGTAATTCTTAATAGGACCAAATTTTATACTTTACTCCAAATACCTTTCTATGTATATTAATTATAACAATGTAAATGATTTTATTTAAATTAATAATTATAAAAATACTAAATGATCCATTACAGAAATAATTAAACAAAAAATTTTAATCTATTTTTTGTCCTGTCTCTTCCAAACATTTCTTTGTGGAATTTTAAAATAAAATTAATGATATAATCAATACTTGTTCCATTTTATAGCTAGGTAAATATTTTTGGAAATATATTAATAAAAACTTCCTGACCAAAAGTGAAGTGCTTTCTTTGGTCCTATTATAGTAAATGGCTTAGATTCTTTATCTTTTCCCTGCCCCCTTAAATAATCAAGGATTGTAAGAGGTGATAACATTACGAACATTCCAGAAACTTTTTTAAAGTAATGCAAATAGAACTGGAATTTAAGAGTCTCATTTCAAATAGGCATCATTAGGTAGGAAAAGGAACATATTGTATCTAGTAAGGCAATTTAATAACTAATTTGAACTATACCACAAACAATAGAAGAGCTAATTATTGCCAAATGCTTATTTTAATCAATGGAAAATTTTGTCACATTTCTCTTAGATCTGCAAGTCTGTTATGCCTGCAGGGTATTGAAGAGGAGGGAGCAATATTAATGCTAATTTGTAACACTATGCTGTTGAATGACCACAATACTGTGCTTTTTCCTTTATTCCTCCTTGACTACCATGCAGACAAAGATAGTGTTACCATAGCTTTTTCACTTAAAGAAGTGAAAAAAAGAAAAAGCCTTTCTATTTATCCACTAACACAGAAATACGAGAGTCAGTGACATGATTTAAAATGAGAACATGGTCAAATCTATTGATTCTTGTGAATATAATCTTATTTTATACCATGAAGAAAAATGTTTATTATCATTTCAGTGCAATTAAGAATGTAAACAATTTAAATATATTTGAGCCCTTAATAGCAAGTATCAAAATGTTAGCAAGTATATAGTTGTCATTTTTGTTTTGAAAATTGACCCACAAGTCATGAACAAGTTGAATTTAACAAATTACTTGTTGATTTAATAAGAGTCAGTGAATCAGAGTTTAAGAATTGAGTTCAAGTCACAGCCCTACTACTTATTAGTTCATGAACTTAAGCAAATTTTTAATCTCTTTAAAGTGGAGCATATTCAATCTTTAAACTACTGCTACAAATCATAACTACTAGGTACAATTATTGCAGTTAGCAGATCAAATGGCATTGTCTATTTAGAGCATTTAGTACACTATTGATCACAAAGTAATATGTCAATAATTATTAGCAATACATGATTGCTAATTGTATTATTTATTATTATTGTTTTTAAAAGGTAGGAGCTCTATAATTCTTTTCATAGAAGCGCCAAACGTATGCTAGTAAAATTATTGGCCAAACATTTCATTTGATCTAACTATTCAATTTTCTCTTGGATCATTACAACCTTTCATTTGCAGCACATCTTAAACCCTTGTCCATTACCAGTTATTTACTGGTACCTGAGTTTCCCAAACTACTTACTTTCTACACAGCTACCATATGTTTTTAAATAAAAGTTAGAGTCCAGGCATGATTTTGCAGATCCATTTCTTCCTGCTCTTACATGCTAAATACAACCAATAAACCCTGGAGAAATACAAAAAGATTGCTTTAAAAACTAGAGAGAGGAGAAGGCAAAACTGTTGGGAACCCTAAGATTCAGGGTCTTGAGAAACAACAAGCAATAGGATGTCTTCCTAACCCTCCACCCAACAGAAGAAAGTAACTCAGGCCAGGTTTTCTCAAAAACCAATCAAGCAAACACAAAGGTTCATTCTCCCATGCATCAAAAAAGAGTCCTACCTACAATACTGGGGGTGCTCAGCACCCAGGCCAAGGGGGTTGTTCTGGTGATTGGCTTGAAATATGCAAGGAATAAACAGTCAGGGCAAGGCTATCTGGAGACTATAGCCTATGCATTCCACTGAGAAGCACCTCCTGTGTTGGCTTTAGTACCAGATATTTAATTATTTTTTAATCTGATTGTGAAAAAGGATTGTTTTCTTGATTTCCTTCTCTTCTAGATCAAATTTTTGTATATTGATCTTGAAGCCCCTCATTTTATTTTACCAATTTATTATTTCTAAGAGTGTTTTTTGTTGTTGTTGTTTGTTTGTTTTTTAATGCAGTATTTAGGGTTTTCTACGTATATTATTTTAAAGCTGTATCGAAATAGTGATAATTTTACTTCTTTCCAGTTTGGATTCCTTTTCATATCTTTCTCTTCCCTAATTGTTTTAGGTAAGCCTTCCAATACTATGTAACCTAGTAGTTGAAAATGGATGTCCATGTCTTATACCTGCTCTTAGAATAAATGTTTTTTAGTAAGATAGCTTTCAGGTATTAAAAAAAAAAAAAAAAGATGAACTCTTGTCATGTGACAATATGAGTAGAAATGGAACTGGAGTAGATTATACTAAGCAAGATAAGTCAGAAGGTGAAGGACAAATCCTTGATGGTTTCATTCACATGGAATATAGAAAACCAGAACAGAAGAAGAGAGAACACTAAGTCAAAACAAACCCTAGAAATCTGTAGAGTTGAGACTATCAGACAGGAAGGTGAAGATTGAGGTGGAAACAGAAATTAGTAAGGAAGAGGATTTATGGACTATGGTGGAGGATTATCAGCACTTTGGTGGTGGGTTTGGTATGGTGACTAATGTCTGAAGAGACGTGAAACTGTACCCCTAAATCCTGTACAATGTTGAAAACCAATGTTAGCAAAGAGTGATGCATTTTTTTGAAAAAGTTCTCTCTATTATCTCTGATAACAGCATATAAATGTAAAATATCATCAAAATAAAAAAATGTGCTTTAAAACTCCCAATGTAAACTCAATTAAAACCACAGTGAAAATATGATTATATGGACATAACTGATATATCAGGAAACACCTGTTGCTTAAGAGGTAGATTTCTGTGCAATCATTTTTTAAATGTCACCTTTGTGTGTTCATGATGACATTATAATAGGTAAAATTTGTAATAGTTAAAACAAAAAGATATTCCTCCCCCAAATGATAGCTATAACACTTCCAAATATTTTTTTCATTTGTTTTTGAAATAATATAAAAGTACAGTCATTAATTAGTGCTTCAGTAAAGCGCAGGTTAGTTCAGAAAGAAAAGTCCTGTCACTCCCAGCACATTATTTTCATTGGATCTGTCACACTCAGCAGTTCCCTACCTATTTATACATCATAAAATATGTTAAACTGTATGTGCCACATGATCCTTTACATGGTTACTCATAGCCATCATCCCCCAGAGACCTCAGTTCCCACCTTACCACCTCAAGACTATATGGATCAATATTTTACAACACTTGTAAGTTTGCATAACCTTTGGGAAGTTGTGATAAGGGCTGAAATTTAAAATCTCCATTTTCTTTCTGGTGAGACATTCTCTGGATTCTGTAGGCTACCTGCAAGTCCAGCTTCACCTTCTTCCATTGTGCTGCCTACTGGGAACTCCAATAACAAGAATTTCTTGTAGTTCTCTCAAACACCAGGCCTGTTGAGTCTTCTCTGTTGCTGCACTTACTAATTCCTCCCCATGGTTAGTCCATCTCGCACATGCCTTTCATCTTTCTGTTACTGGGGTGATTAAAAACTTTAAAAGCTAAAGTTCTACTTAAACTCTATGCCTGAATGAAATATCATCTGTCAGATCAAAGTGTTCTGTCCAAACCTCATATGTAACAATTATTTTCCTGTGTATATGATTTGACAATATTCTGACTGGAATTTATAAAGGCAAAAAATGCCTAGTATTTATCTTTCAAATTTCAAAGTGAGTAAGGTATCATGGAGTAGATGGTCAATATATACTGCTGAAAAAAGTCATGATACGTATTTGGGTGATATTAATAAAATGGTATCTACCCTAATATAATAACACCTTTCTTCTATATTTCTGTAATATGTAGACCTCTTCATTATTTTATTAAATTGAAGTGATGAATTGAGTCTTCATAAAAAAAAAAAAGACTGTGTCATGTAAAAATTTGCACATAATTGCAATAGTCAGTTTCTCCTATAGACCATCTAAAGGCTGCCCACCATCCAGGGTTGTGGATTATACCAAAAGGTCACCTTAGAAAGGAAACTGAATTGTATCCTATTGGATAAACTTTTCATGTGATTTGATATTTCCCGACATTCTTACTATGTGCTTATAATAGAATATTCTAAATAAATTCTGTCAGAAATTAGTAATTTTATGCCCATTGTCTGAAGAGAAAAAAAAATTAAAGATTGATTTATTTATGCGTGCAATGCTGGGGTGCAGGCCAGAGGCGTGGGATGGCGAGAGGGTTCACCAAAAACAGAGTAGGGAGCAGAACAGGCAGATCGACGGAAATACACTGCTGAGGGGAGCAGCAGGCGAGGCAGGAGAGGTCTGCTGTGCCATGTGGGAATCTCCCTGGCCGGGTGTTGAACTCGCTTCGCCGCTGCCGACAGCTCCACAGCGCAGCGCCCAACCGTTGCACCACCAGGGAAGCCCTGAAGAGAAAATTATATAAAATTGTGAGTTAAGGTAAAAGGAGTCCAAAGCCCCCAATAAATTGGAGACCATTTCATTTTCTCTTAATATTTTTGAGCAATTTAAATAAATTCCTTTTCTATATATATATAATAGTAAAAAGTTTTTAAAGAGTTATTTTTCTTCTTAGTTATTTTTGCATTTTTTAAACTAATAACCTTACTTATATCAATTTATTTTTACTGAGGTAGCACTGGTTTACAACAGTGTATATGATTAAGAGGTATAGGATCACACCATACCACACCTGTCACCAAAGCACCCACATCCCATAGTCCTTCACCACAGTCCTTTGGCCTTCTTCCCCACCTTATTCTCCCCTCTCTCCCTCCATTTCTGGTAGCCTTATTTCTACAGTCAGATTTCTTAGATTTGTTTTTTTCTGACTCTTTATTTTTTCTATATTCTACATGTAAGTGATACTCCATTATTTGTCTTTCTCCTGACTTATTTTGATTAGCATGATCCCTCTCAGTCCATATATGTTGTTGCAAATAACAAAAGTTCATATTTTTTACAGCTAAGTAGTATTCCAGTGTATGTGTATGGTTATATATGTATATGCCATATTTTTCTCTTCCATGCCTCTGTCCTTAGACACTTAGATTGTTTCAGTAACTGAGCTATTGTAAATAGTGCTGGAGTGAGCACAGGAGTGCATATATCCATTCAAATTTGTGATTTCACATTCTTTTTGTGGATACTTAGGAGTGGAATTGCTGGATAATATGGTAGATCTATTTTTAATAATTTAAATAAATCTCCATAGTGTTTTACATAGGAGATGGTCTGGTCTACATTCACACCAACAGTGTGGAAGAGTTGATTTTTCTCTATATCCTCACCAACACTTGTTTCTGGTCTTTTTGAGATGGGTCATTCTCACAGAGGTGTGGTGGTATCTCATTGTGGTTTTGATTTTCATTACCCTGAGGTAAGTGATAAGGAGCAAATTTTCATGTGCCTGTCAATCATCTGCATGTCTTTTTTTGCAGAAGTACCTATTTAGTTTGCCCATTTTTTGATTGGTTCATTTGTTGTCTTTGTGTTGATTTCTATGTGTTCTTTGTAGATGTTGGTATTAGCCTCTTGTCAGATGTATGGTATGCAAATATTTCTTCCCATTCAGTAGGATGTCTTCTTGTTTTTGTGATAATTTCTTTCACTGTGCAAAAGTTTTAAGCTTTATGTAGTCCCAATTACTTATATTATTTTTGTTTTTCTTGATTTTAGAGATGAATCCACAATGACACCACTGAAACCTATGTCATGGAACATTTTGTCTATGTGATTTCTTTTTTGTTTTATGTTTTCAGGACTTGCATCCATGTTTTTTGCCCATTTTATGCTATTTTTTTGTATAGTGTGACATATTTGTTGAGTTTCATTCTTTTGCTTGTGGCTTTCTAGTTTTCCCAATATCATTTATTTAAAAGGCTTTCCTTTCTCCAAGGTATATGCTTGGTTCTTTGTTGTAGGTCAATTGTTCATATAGGTATGAGTTTATTTCTGGGTTCTCAATTCAGTGCCATAGATTTCTATGAAACAGATTGATTTTTAGAACAGTTTTACCTTTAGAGAAAAATAAGTGGAAGCTAAATTTGCCACATACACTTGGGTTTCCCCTTTTATGTATTTTCTACTATACTAATACCTTGCATTAATGTGGCATGTTTGTAACAATTGAGGCATCATTACACTGGTCAGCAGTGAGATAATTACTGACTTAAAAAGGCCCTGATCTGTAGTATCTTGGTGTGCTGAACATGAATATAACCCTGAAAATTTTTTATTAGCTCTTGTTTTGAAGCTATTTCATATAATCCATTTTATATGTTTCACCATGTAAATCTGTCCAGTAGGACTGCAACAACATCCTAAATCAGCCTAGAATTATGTAATATTGCATCGCATTGCATAATACAATCATGCACACATCATCCAGAGTTGATTGCATCATTTTCTGATGCAATGCAATACTACTGCCAGGAGGCTGCTGAAGTAAGCTGACATCAGCAGTGCACTATATAAAGCCCTGTCGGAGGGGATGACCATTGAAAATACTTCAAACTTTGTGTGAGACAGTTTAAGCTACTGTTCTATAGAATTGTTATGATTTTATCCATTTAGGCACACTACTGAACAGTCATGCCTCGAAAGTGCGTTAATAGTGTGGACAGTTTCTGCTCTATTTGTGGGGAAGTGACATTTGCCAACCAGAAGGAAAGGATCACTTCTCAAGTGAAGAAGGCTTATAATCTTTACTTCGGATGCAAGGGTGGGGACCAAGACAAGCCTTGGGCCCCGCATCTCTGCTGTGCTACATGTACAATACAGCTTTCACAGTGGTTAAGTGGCAAAAGACCATCAATGCCATTTGCAGTCCCCATAGTATGGAAAGAGCCAAGCAACCACATAAAAGACTGTTCCTTCTGCTTGGTTCCTCCTCTTTCCTGTGGAATAACAAAGCTAAAGAAGTCAGGAATAGTCTACCCAAACATTCCATCTGCATTCAGATGACCGGTTCAACAACTTGCTGTAGGGTGATGTGAAACAAGCATGGGATGCTTTTTGCCTAGTGTCTACAAACTTTCTTGGGAGTGTTAGGGCAGAAAACTACAAGGAACTAGTAAAAGACATGCTGATGCAGTATCAGAAACTTGGCTGCAATATGCCTCTAAAGAGCCCCTTCCTTCATTCCCATATGGATTTCTTCCCTAAAAACTGTGGTATGGTTAGTTATGAACATGGCAAACATTTTCATAAAGATATCGCATCAATGGAACAAAGATACCAGGGAAAATGGCACACTACAATGCTGACTGACTACTGCTGGACACTCCCCAGAGATACTCCTGAACAGCTGTACAAGAGACAAGTGAAGAAATCTAAGAAGTAGTCTATGACTTGACTTTTTACAAGTATTAACCATAGGCCTATCACTATTGGCATGCATTTCATGATGTAAACATCAATTTATTGCAGATTACAAAAAAATAAACTAGAACCAAAATTAGAATTTGACTGTCATATTCATGTTGAGCACATACTATTTATAGGAAATTACTAATTTTATTTCAGTTTTATGACTTTTGTAAAAATTTGTTGACCAGTGTTATGGATATATTACTATTAACCTATGATCATATTTTATATTACAGTTTTCTCTTTGTGCTGTGCATTCTGTGGGTTTTGGGTCTATGGGTTTTGCGAAATGTGTGACATGTATTCAACCACACAGTATCATACAGGATAGTTTTCCATCCTCAAAATCCTCTATCCTTTAATTGTTCATTCCTCTTTCCCACGCCCTATCCCTCTAACAATCACTGATTTGTACTCTCTGCAAGTTTCTTGCTTTTCCAGCATGACATGTAGTTGAAATCATAGAGCATGTAGTTTTTTCAGATTGATTTATTTCACTGAACAACTTTGCTTATAAGATTTCTCCATCTCCTTTTATGATTTGATAGGGCAAGGTGAGAGAATTGACCATATTGAAGTTTCTGATTCATGATGATAGGCTATTTCTCCATTTGTTTATTCCCTTAATTTTATCCATCAGAGTTTTGTAGCACATATAGATTATAGCACATACATGTAACTGTATATCTTGTGTACATTATATATATTTTATTGTATTTATACCTAATCATTTCTTTTTGGGGGGAAAACTAACGCAAATGGTGTTGGAAATTTTATTTCAAATTCCAGTTCTTTATTGTTTGTATACAGGAGAGGTTTGTTCTTACTGTTGAAGGGTCTCAAAAGTTTTTGGTAATGCAATTAACAAAATTTTATATGAATAACAGTAACAGAAACCTGTTTTAAATAAGTCACTATGTATAACTTACTAATATTTGGCTGGGATAGAGAGTCAAATAAAAGGAAAGCTCCATTAAAAATCTAATGATTTGTATCAATCTTGTTTGGACAGAGGAATGAATCATTTGACCTAAACAACTATTTTTATTGTACAAAACAAATGAGGCAAATGAGGCAGTGCTTTAAGTTTCAGGCAGTTCTACATGGTCAACAATATAGTTGTATTACTCAGTGCTTTTCTTTGAATTGCATAATATAATTGACATACTTATTGACTTTAACCATTCCTAATAAAATCAGTAATAAATATTTGTTGCCTGACTAATCACATAAAGGCATAAAATTTATGATCTTACAATACTCAAGTATATAGGCTTCAAGTTAACTCTTCTAAATAACGTTGTTCAACTCGGTTTTCCTATTTTCGATAACCTGTTTTAGATAAATGCTTTCATAAAGTTTATCTGAGATTTTGTTCTAAGTATTTTTCTTATATTGGAATTTGATGTATCAACAACAGTTCTGCATATTTACTTCCTACACGCATATAGTGAAATCATTAAATAGGCATGGGACATTAACATAAGAAAATGTAATATTACCGACACATGTAAATCTTTCAGTTTCTTCATTTTCTTTTGTTATTTTTTTAATCTTTTAGTCACTATTTTGCTTTTTCCAAAAAAGTCTGCTTACAAAATTATGTATAGAATGAAGGCATGAAATACTTTTTTAATGAGGATATTGGGAAGAAGAAAACTTGAGCATGGGAGTGATAAGTTAAAATCAGGAAAAAAAGTTGCTCATATGTTTTTTATGTATTCTATAGGAGACATGTTACACGATTGTATCTAGGATTATAAGAAACTGTTGTAAAGAGAAAGTACCATATCAGATATCTCATTTATGACTTCTGAAAAATGAAAACACACTTGATAAGACAAAAAAATATGTAGTAATGATAACTAACAGAGTTTTCTCTTATGAATTCCCTTAAAACAATTTCTTCAAGGCCAATCTTATGAAAACTATTACACGACATTTACCAGGTCTTTTCTCCTATGTTAGCTCAATATAGAACAAAATTCTGAGAAAATTGTATGAAACATACTTTACAAAGAGTCAAGTGACATTATGTTGACATCAGGGTTGGAAAATTTAGCAAATAACAATACATTCCCTATTAAATATGATTTTCAGGTAAGCAACAATTGTTGAATATAAGTATGTCCCAAATATTGCATGGCACAAACTCACGCTGAAAAAATTTCAGTGTTCACCTAAATTCCAGAACTAATTGATAGCCCCTTCTTTCCTCACAAATAACTGATCATCTGCATTTTGCTTGAGTATTTCCTTCTCCAAAAAAGCAGGCTAATTAAGATGTTTTCAGAAATTCTATAATATATTTCTTAAACAAAGCTACAACCCTCCTTTTTTTGTATCTTTTACCCACAGAACTATTTCTGCCCTGTGACCCTATCAAGAAAATGTCTATTCTTTACCTCATGACAGCATGATTATTACTTGAACATTTGCTAACATGGTCTTCATAATTATATTTCTCCCTATCTAAAAATATAGAATCTTTTAAAAATGGTAGAATTGATATTTTGCTGTTAGTTTAGTGCATCCCTGGTTACATAGAGCCTGTCACATTTCATAGCTCTGAAAGATTCACATTTCTAAATGCCTTATGTTCCTAAAATACTAGGTTTACAAACAGACTCAGTTAGCATCGGCTCATGCTACAAGCCAGAAGATACCTTTTTCTTCTCATAAAACACAGGAATGCCTGAACTGACCTCTACCAAAATGACTGAAACATTAGCCAATTGGATTTTTTTTTAACTTTAAATAGCTGTTTGGAGGACAATGCACAGTAGAGTATTATAATATACTATGCTATAAGCTGTAGTAAATTTAAAATATAAGATATATACTAAATACAAAATAGCAAAAATACTTTGAATATCTATTCTTACTCTGAGACCAAAAGTATTCTGAAGGCAATGTATCCCCTTAGATTTTGCAATATGATTAGAGCAAAAAGGAGAACAAAAGAAGAGAGAAGGAAGAAGCACTTAGCTATCAAAAAATGACTATAGCTTTTCTTTGACAATATCCAGACCTTTCTACCTTTTGATGATGGCAAGACATCTAGTTTTTTAAATTATTATGGTCTCTTGTAGACATTCCTCCTTTCTGTCACTTTGGGCTTCTCTCAGTGAGAAATAGAATGGACCTTTCAATTCTCTTGCTTCCAGGAGAGTCTCTTACCCCTTATATTCGCAAGGCCTTTAATAACATGTTAAAAATATAAGCCATGTGAACAAACATACAGACTTTGACCACATATCTCTCTTTTGATGGACACTGGTCCATTAGTCATAAGCCAACCCCTTATCAATTATCCACAGGAAAAAAAAAAGCCTAAGGACTGCAGATATTCAAGATCTTCTATAATCAGGTCTACACTTAACCTTTCCTCCTTTATCATACCCATGTCTCCCTGGATTTCTCATTAGAGTGCTGTACTCACTATCTCTTTAAATACTGTCTGTGCTATTTCTGCCCACACAATACATTTATACCATTCCCTCTTACATGGAATGAAGTCTGTCACTCAGATTCTTTTCTGTATATACATATTCTAGACAACATTCAAATACCAGCATAAACCCTGTCTCTTCTGTGAAACTGTCCCAGAATGCTCAAGTTCTGAATCCCTTTCACTTTCTTTGAACACTTGTTGCCTTCATCTTCTGTAGATGCAGTAGTAGTATCAACACAGTAATATCTACTATTTAGGAAGTTATGATTTTACTACACACATATTAGTAAATTCATATATATATATATATATTTAATCCTGATGGGTAGATCTTGCTTTACCTGTTTTGGATAGGAAACTAAGGATCAAACACGCTAAGCAAATTGACCAATATGACAAAGTTTGCAAAGAGTGGAATTAGGAATAATTGCTGGGTCTGTTTGCCTCTATAGCTGGGTATCTTATTTCTATGAATTGCTTGGTCTTAAGACATTAATTTTGCTGTATTTCATATGGTTTATGTTTAACTTATAAAATGGTAATTTAGAGCAAAACATTTATGTATTATGTATTAAGTTTAGCTATATTAAATTCAAGACTATTTTAAAGAACCTAAGGTCACTGTGCCATTTACAACCCAAAGTTAATTTAAAATTTTCCTAAGCAGCTAGTATTTCTCTTTCTTTGCTAAGATTTTATCATACACGTTTTAATTAAGGTATTGCATCCAGATGAGCGCTACACTTGAATAGATGTGTGGAATGTGAGTTGGTCATAATTCTCCAGATTAATTTCTAAATAATTCTTTTTCCACTGCCTTTTCTGAGTGGCTTGACTGTTTCTGTCATGGTCTCTTTCTCTCTATCGTGGTCTACTCATGGATGAAGAAGTAAAAGACACAAAAGATAGAACTGGGTTCCTGTTTGCCAATGACCAACCTTTCTTATGCCTCTTCCAAAATAGTGTAGTAACTCTTCTTTGTCATGTTTACTCATGGCTCACTGAGTTCTTCTTTCAGAGTTGTGATCATAGCATGTATTAACAAATGCTCTTTCTCCAAGCCATTTATATTCACCATAGCAACTTGCATTCATCTTATTAGAATCCAGTTGGAAAGAGTAATTTATCCAAAATGGTGATCTAAACATGGCACTTCCGCCACTAATGGTATATCTGGCAGAAGAATTTTTTAACCCTTTTAAATCAAACATATTTAATCCCTATCAAGGAACCTACTGCAATAACTTAGTCTTATAATTTTTGATAGTAAAAAGAGAAAGAAAAGACTACCTAAGTGCTATTGAAGATGTGAAGGAAGTAGTAGAGAGGAACCAGAGATAAAACTGACTTCAGTGTTTGAACACTCTCACTTTAATACAGTGCAAATGAACTATAGGATACAATCTTCTAATCCCTTGTGAAGTAAGACAGAGTAAAAGATATTGATCTTAATAACTATATATGTAACCTCTCTAGCGGTTTCTAAATTGCATTAACATCATAGCCTCTTTTATTTGAAATATTAAATGCATTTCAAGACAAATAATTAGCTAATCCTTGAGATCTCTTATAAAACTATTAATGCACTTTAGCATAAGCAGACTTTGCTGGTTTATCCTTTAGTCCTACAGACTAGAGAGAATAACAGAATTAGAATATTTAAATGTAACCTGTACAATCAGGATGATTTCTCTGAAAAAATAATAGACCTAAATCTGTTGGTAAATTAGGATTAGGAGTCTGTACTTAGAGAACATTTTGGTCTGCATATGAGATCAATGGATTGCTTTAATAAGTAGCATTGTCAATTATTAAGTTTGCCATTCAGGTTCCTGTAATAACCCATTGACCTCACCTTTCAGAATAATATATTTCCAGAAGAGAATTAATGCATTTTAATTCAAATTAACTTTTACATCTTCTTATCATCCAAGTTTACTTTTATTGTTTATTATGATTCAAAGGGACATCAATTTCTCTAGAACTAATATTATTACTTTCAATTATCTTATATAATTAAAAGTAAAAAATATAGTTCCTCAAAGCCAATCAATAATTTATTGATATATTTTTTCTCTTAGATATTTTTAAAAGAGTGACTCATTTAAATGAATTATATATCAGAGACATATTCTTCTTAAGAGAGGCATATTCTTAGGAACATTCAGCAATGGAAAAAAGCAAACAAACAACTTTCGACTAAATGACTTAGAAATAGCCCAGCCTGCCTGATTCATTATGGGTCACTAGCATGATTCAGAATTACCAAAGCTTAGTTACAGATTTGTGACATCAGGAGATCACATGACTATGCTGACGGGCATAGCTTCTTAAACTCCAACTTCAAAACTGAATCTTCATGTAAGGTAGACCAGCCATCAGTGGTTATAAAACTTGCAGCAAAAGCCTGAAGTATATGAAACATTGTATTAGTGTTTTAGAATCTGCCTAGTGTAGGTCATATAAAGTAAAAATTTAATGTTGAAGGGACTATCATTTTATTTTTAAGATGCTGAAATTATGATAATAGTATAACCTTCTAGCTTTTAAGCTATTTTTGTTTTCTGATCACCAACATTCCCAGAAAGGGTTACATTCTAATAATTTTCTACTTGGAAAATTCAAATATCTCCACTGGTGTCAATGGAAAAAGCGAATATAAAAGTTTGACCTACAATACCTGCACTCCTTAGAAATTTTTCATTTTATTGATTGATTGGTGCTCATGGGAAGACAGTAGGCATATTTTTAAATTGAGTTGAATACATTTGAGGGACAGGTAAGACAATTTCAATGTTACAGTACATAACTTTAGATTTCCTGGAAAAACAGATATTTTAATTGATAAGTGTATAAATTAATATTTTAATAATTTTGTTGTCTTAAAGTATTTTAATTAAATATGAGTGATTTTAAGTTGTATATTAATACTTAGCTCTATGTCTGTTTTAATTTTTTTTAGCATAGAAGAACTGGGGTGTAGGCCAGAGGTGCAGGGGGTGAGAGGATTCATTAGACACAGAGTAGGGAGCAGAGCAGGCAGATTTACTGAAATACACTATAAGGGGAGCCATATTGGGTTAGCTCCCTGGTGGGGGATTAAACCCAGGCTGTAATGATGATGGTGCTGAGACTTAACCCCTGGGCCTCCAGGGAAGCCCTATTTCTGGTTTTCTCTTACTCAGTTTCACCAGTCAATTTTCTGTGCCAGTGAGAAAAATAATGGCATGGACAATCTGAAACAGGTAATAATTTTTTAAATTTATGTTGACAGATTAGTGTTTAATTTTGAAACTGAAGAGTGATTCATTTCATATTCTGTTCCATTGTAAGCCTGCAAGGGTATAGTTTCTATCTTGTTTGAGTATATCTCTAAAAAATAATTCAGAGCCTGGCAGGTAGAAGGTATTTAAAAATAATAATATATTCCCCATAATTATGAGTAGCTACTCTAACAAGGCCCATGTTGGCAGAGCAAGAGACTAGTTCATTCCAAATTATTGAGCTACGGGCATATCTTGTTCATTACATGTGTGAAGCTGACTAGTAAATATTGGAATTTAATTCTTTTGTTGCACATTTGTTTTGAATATTTTACTTCCAAATTTTGTAACCAGAGAAAAGTTTCAACTAATTCATGTATTCTTAGAGTCTGCCAATTCACCACATTTTATAATAGTGATGCTATAAGTTTCATGTCAATTTTCCCAGGGCAGTTGTAGTTTAAGTCTTTTGTCACTTTCAGTTATAAGAATTTCCCACTTTGGAAGATCTGTTACTTGTTACATATCTCTGCTGAACATGATTGTTCTCTAAAGGTAAAGAGGACTGAGTCACTGACTATAACAAACTCTTACAGCACTGGCACGAAAAGATACTTTCTTTGTCCATCTTCTTTATGTATTTTCATTTGTGAAGTCTGTAACTGATACTTATAAATTATGTCTATACTATATTCTGCACACAATTAATGAATGATAAGTAAAAGGGCAATACAGTAATGTTATTTATCAAATTGCAGTTTTATGAGTAAAATCTACCTGTTGGGAAAATAAACTGCATATTTGTATTTAGTAGCATCATGGTTCCATCATCTCTAGATTATTTATTTTGTGACTTATTTATATATGAGTGGAGCCACTTCTTTCAGCCAGGAGAAAAGCCTGATATCTATACCACTTGGATGGGGAAGGATCTGGGGCTTGTTCCTGTGAGATAAGTTGCTTTGTCCTAATCAACAGTCACACTCTCCACTTAAGTAAAAATTTTGAAGCACTCAGATAGCAATTAATGGATTAGTGAGTTTGTATATGATGTCTATTTTGAACAAAGGAGGTTAGGAAGAAGAATTACTGAGATAGAAGAAGAATATTTTCACTTCTATTCTCAAAGACTTTGCAATGAACAAATGTGGCCAAATTAAGGAATTATTAAAAATGGCGGATAGATCAAGGGGTTAGGTGGGTCAATATTTTAAAATATTGAGAATTAGACATAATAACAAGGGTAATATAAGTTCTTACATTGAAGTCTGTCAAACTTCGACTCTGAGGCTCAGGCTCAGTATTCTGTCCAGACATTTATGATGTTTATAATAAAATAAGATAGATAGCTAGAAAGGGTGATCATATTAAGGGAAGGGGTTCATTTTTGTTATGAAGATAAAGAATATATCTGCATAAAGCTTAGGAAAGGAAATTCACTAACCAAAATAATAGGAATGGTGACAAAACAAGTTATTGAAGAACGAGTGAGGAACAAAATCAATATTTACTGCAACTAAGGTAGCTTTAAACATGAACTGGAATCTTTGGAAATGGAAAGAAAGGAAAGAGAAAAAGAATGAATATGGACAAAAGTATGTCGGGATAGAAATAAAATATATAAATGTTCACTCCAGATGGATTTTAGACATATTAACCGACATGGAAAGCTAAAATGACCGAGGGAGGAGAGAAGAGTTGAGAAAGAAGGTCTAAGCAGTCACTGTGTCTTTACTGAAGAATTGCCAAGCGATCTCTAAATCTTTGCCCAGGAGTGGGAAGGACTCAACTAAAGTTTGGTCATTTCTGCAGTTGGCTTAATGTTAGTCAGGAGCCAACAGAAAATAAAGGTCGGAGTGACCCAAGATTTGGGTTAATGGGACAGGCATAATAGGCATGAAGGTGAGCCTGGGTCAATGGGAGGGTACTCTGGGGGCTACCCCAGCCTACTACTGCTGGTGAGTCCAGTGTGAGTGCAGTTGTCCTTATGCATCTGTAAGACTAAACAAAAGCTGTCTTTGATATTTTCTCTCTGCCCTATCAAAAGATAAAATAATATTGATCTATCCTCAGCATAAGCTTGGGTTTAGTTGGAATTAATTCATTTACTCAAAAGCTCAGCAGTATGATGTTACTATTCTTTGTATAGGAGTCACAAGAAAAAAAGGATCTGGTAGAATTCTAGTGAATTACAGTCTACAGAAGAAATCAATCACTATAGAATAAGAATAACCAAGATGGTTATTAACATTTGTGTAACACAGTATAGCACCTGAAACAAAATAGTTCTCAATGTATTAATGCCAGAGAAGAACTGATTTCATGAAAAATGGAGGGATTCAAAAAAATTACTTCATATCAATTCCAAAAGTGCTCTTTTTTTCATAACACAACTATTCAAGTGTGCCTTTTCAGAAGTTTTTATGTTTATGTAGTGCCATCATCCTAATGATTGGGAATTAGTCACTAAAGCTGCTGATTCAACATAATTACAGGATTCACAGGACAATGGCACATATTGCTTCAGAGTTGGTCTTTTTCCAAAGCCATCTGCCCTGTGAACTTTCAATCACATTGTACTTGAAAATGCCCACTTTTCCAATGCAAATGAACTTGAGCAAAGCAGGCTTCCAGGTTGCACAATGGCTACTTTGCCTTCCTGTCAATAGTCTACCTGGATTGTCATCTGATAATATAATATCATTTCTTGGAACCCTTCCTAGACCTGTTGAATCAGTACCTGTGCAGGCGGAGACTATACCCAGGTGATACTTATGGATGAAAGTTTGAGAGCCGCAGTTCTAGAATGTGCACAGCATTGTTCCATGAGTCTACTATTAATTATCCTACTAAGGACAAGTTAGAACATTTGGAGACAATCCTTCTAATTTGACCTTTCCAACCCAGTCACTTCAAACTAAAGAATTTAAGGTCATGTTTTCTCTGGCTCCTCTGTGCTTCACTAGGTACTACTTGGCCTCACTGTCAACATTATTCTTCTTTTTCAAACTTTCCTTTTACACTTTCTGAGAGAAGTGGAATAACTTATATAAAGGCTCAGGCACCTAGCCTGATACCAGGAGATATCAATAAACTGGTTACTTCACAACAAACATTACTTCACAACAAACACACACACACACACACACACACACACACACACACACACACACACACAGCAAAGGACAATTTATTACCAAACAGTCATAAGAGAATAGAAAATCTTCTGTAGAGAAGTCACTGGAATAAACAAATATCTGCCAAATAGAACACCTGGCTATACCAGTAAAGAACATTGTTTTTCTCAGCGGCTATCTGTCTAAGAAAAGCAGAGTTCTAAATGTTTCCTGATATTATTTATAGCCTCTTTAAATGTTGATATATTAGTGTACAAACTATGTGAAATCAGAATAAATTGTTACATATAGACTAGCACTTTTTTGTTTTATAGATAAATAAGAAATTTGAGTACTTTCTGCCTTCAAATTAAATCTACAGTGGGTTCACTTCTCTGTCATCATTGGTGATACTGTCACAGAATAACATTCCACTTGGGGCCAAGTTTACCTGGACTTAATCCTGATGACTACCAACTGGTCTAAATGCAGGCAAGTTATTTAATTTCCCTTCTTTCTTTCCTTTGATGAAAAAGTACATGCAATACCTTTTTCATGCAGATATTTTATTTTGTATATATTAGGTATACAATTAAAGAAGAATAAAGATCCTACTTTCTATAACATTAGAAGACAATAAATAGAATATATAAGTACTGTTATACAAATGGAATGAATGATGTAAGATTGATTTTTCAACTATTTTCGTATTACACGATTTTAAAACTATCTTTTACAATACTTTTTACATCATCTGCATAAGGATGTTGGTAGAATCAGGTAGAAATAGAATAAAAATGGGCCTCCCTGGTGGCACAGCAGATAAGCGCTGCACTGTGGAGTTGTCAGCAGCAGTGACGCGAGTTCAAAGCCCAGCCAGGGAGATTCCCACATGGGGTGGCAGACCTCTCCTGCCTCGCCCGCTGCTCCTCTCAGCAGTATATTTCCCTAGATCTGCCTGTTTTGCTCCCCACTCTGTCTCTGGTGAACCCTCTCACTGCCCCACGCCTCTGGCCTGTACCCCCGCTTGTATGCATAAATAAATAATTCTTTAAAAAAAAGAAATAGAATAAAAGATTTCTAAGTCTGTAATAGTATTTATCATCATCATATCATTAATTTTACCAATGAAAAGAGATAAATGTAATGATTTCCAGTGTGTCTAAAATGTTGTGTACATCATGGTGAAAGCAGAGACTACAGAAATATTGGAAGTTTACTCTATCAAAAATTGGTTGGAATGAATGACCTGGAACATGGGGTATTTTTTTTTTTTTTTGTAAAGGTGACTTTTTTTTTTTTTGCAGTAATTGTTCTAAGATTGATACAAACCCACATACCAAAATATACATGGAACATGAATTTTTCCTATAATTAGCTATATGGGCTACATATGTCAGAAATTTATAAATATACTAACTTTATTGGTCGGTCCAATTTTTTGTAAGTCCATAAATATTTTAGTAGACCATTTCATAATTAAGTTGGCACTGAAATCGATGTGTACTGAAGACTGAAATGATAAAGTGAATACTGCTAGTTTTATTTCCTAAACTGGGTTTTCAGTCCTGGTAATTATAATGTTTTAAAAATCATATATTACCGCTTTCCTGATACCTGACATCTTGAATTATTCTTGACATTATTTGCAAAATATACATATGGTAGTATACTTTTGTAGTATCTTGTGGTTTTCCTTATTTGCAAATTAAAAGTATGGACTTACACATTATATAGTCTTTTGCCTTTGTTTTTCCTATGTGGGATTTAGCCATGTTGTATGTTGCATATGACATTAATTTGCTCTATCATTTCTGCATAATGTATTTATTCATGTATAGCTTATATGGATACTTGAGTTGTTTCTAGCTTGGGTCTTTTATAAATAGTTCTGCTATATATATCTTGTAACAAATCTTGTATATAAATTAAACTGTGTCTAGGAAAATAAACAAATACAATTCAAAGAAATCATGACTGCAAGAATATTAAGGGCCTACTTCCACCTCTGACATTTTACTATTTTCTACTGAGTGTAATTTGTTGCTGTTGGTTCTTCCGTGAGTGTGTACTTTCCTTTTCAAGCTGGGTTCCTCTTTCAATATTGAGACTCCTAAAATAAAATTTTAAAAATGACAGAACTTATCTTATTCTTGGCAGTAAGGGAAGATAAATTACATCACATAGTTGACTGATATTCAAAACAAATTGTGGACTCAATATAAAAATCAAACTATTAAAAGGTTAATCCTTTACTGGAGAAAATAATTTAAATCTTCGCAATTACATAGTTTTAAATTGAAGATATTTTAAAAAGTAAAATAAAATCCAAGGCTTAAAAACATATCAAAAAACCTAATAAGCAAATCATAAGTTATCTGTGGATATAAAAATTTGAACTAAAGCTTATACAGAGACACAAAGGCCCAGAATAACCGACACAATAGTGAAGTCAAATAAAAGAGAGGAACGACTCTACCAGACTTCAAGGCTTGCCACATAAAGCTACAATAATCAAGACAGCATGGTGCTGGTGAGAGAACAGAAAAATAAGTCCAGGGATAGAAAGAGTATCCAGAAATAGACCCACCCAGATAAATGATCTTTGGCAATGGAGCAGAGGCAATTCAATAGAGAAAAGATCATTTTTTCAAAATATGGTACTGAACAATTGAATGTTTACATGCAAGAGTAATAAGTCTGACATATACTCTATACTTTTCACAAAAATTAATCCAAATATAAATGTAAAATGTAAACTATAAAACAACTATGGACTGAATCATATTATGCCATGTAGTATATATAGGTAATGCTGGATTTGGCAATAACTTTTAGATTTAATATGACTCATGAAGGAAAAAAAATATAAGTTGGACTTAATTAAAATTAAAAAAAAAATATGTGCTAAGTAAAATACACCATTAAGAAAATGAAAAGATAATCTGCAGACTGGGAGAATATATTTGCAAAGAAACAACAGGTCAGGAAGTGTTATCCAAAATATATCAGCATAAAGCACTCTTAAACCTCAACAATAAGAAAAATAATAACATGAGTAAACGTTGTGAACAGACACTTCCGAAAGAAAATACACACATGGCAAAAAGAGCCCAAGGGACTATGGTGATGGTTCACGGGTGAATTGGTGGTGGGAACCTACGGGGAATACACAATAATGTAAAGGATATAAATTTTTAAAAAAGAAAAAAGAAGCATATAAGAATACATAATATAATATAATATATAATATAGTATAATATATATTATATCAGATAATATATAATATAATATATATTATATATATTATTATATTATATATTATGATTATATATTATATTATATATTGTATATTATATCACATAATATATCAGGTAAATACAAATTAAAACAACAATAACACATCACTACACACCTATCAGAATAGCCAGAATCTGGACCAGTGACAGCATAAAATGCTGGTGAGCATGTGGAGTAACAGGAATTCTCATTGTGGTAGGAATGCAAAATGGTACAGTCACCTAGGAAAATAATCTGTTTCTTACAAAACTAAGTATACTCTTACAATGTGATCTAGCAATTGTGGTCCTCAGTTATTATCCAAAGGGCTTGAAAACAATGTCCACACAAAAACCTGCACAGAGATGATTATAACAGCTTTGTTCACAATAGCTAAAACTGGGAAGCAACCAAACTTAAAAAGTTAAAACTCTTATTTAACTTTTTAAAAAAATTTACTTCAGTTTCATTTTTATTTCTTTATTTTTATTGAAGTAACATTCATTTACAATATTATGATTTAGAGGTACAGGATCTCCTCTTGTCAGGTGTTGTTACCACACCACACCCACACCAAAACACCTGTGGTCCTTCACCATAGTTCATTGTGCGCCCTCCTTGTTTGTTCTCACCCTCTCCCCTCCCCCTCTGGTAGCCTCACACCTACAGTCATATTTCTAAGTTTGTTATTTGACTTTATCTGAACCTTTCCTTTGTTTCTCTGTGTTCCACATATAATTCACACTATACAGTATTTGTCTTTCTCTTTATGACTTACTTTTGATTGCCACAATACCTTCCGGTTCCATTCACATTGTTGTGAAAGGCAAGAAGCTATCCTTTTTTTTTTTTTTTTTTTTTAAATCACTGAATAGTATTAATTGTGCATATTTACCACATCTTCCAGACCCACTTATACATTCTGGGGCACTTAGGTTATTTCGTACTGCCTGACTGTTGTAGATAGCGCTGCAATGAATATAGGAGTGCATGTACACTTCCAAAATTGTTTTTTTTTTTTTTTTTTTGGGGGGGAGGGATGGGAAGTGGGATTGATTTGCTGGGTCATATGGTAGGTTTATTTTTAATATTTTAAAAAGCCTCCATACTGTTTTCCATAAGGACTGGACTAGTCTACCTAGTCTACATTTCGGACAACAGTGTACAAGGATTCCTTTCTCTCACATCTTCACCAATGCTTATTGTTTCTGGTCCCTTTGATATAGGCCATTCTCAAAGGTGTGAGGAGATGGTTCACTGAGGTTTTGTTTGCATTTCCCTGGTGACAAGTGTTGATGATGAGCATTTTTGCCTGTTGGGGATCTGTATGTCTTCTTTGGAGAAGTGTCTGTTTAGCCATCCTGACCATTTTTTTGATTGGGTTATTTGTTTTATTAGTGTAGAGTTGTATGGGTTCTTCGTAGATCTCAGATGTCAGTCTCTTGTCAGATGTACAGTGTGCAAATATTTTCTCCCCTTTGGTAGGGTGTCTTTGTGTTTTAGTGGTAATTTCCTTGGCTGTGCAGAAGCTTTTGAGTTTATATAACCCCAATTGTTTATATTATCTTTTGTTTTCCTTGCTGTTGGAAACAAATCCACAAAGATATCCCTGAAGTTTATGCTGTGGAGTGTTTTCGATTAACAATAATCGCACCTCAGCTAAACCTCATTGACTACGACAACGCCACTGTGCAAAACTGTTGTAGAGTGTTTTGCCTATTTTATACTCCATGTATTTTATAGTTTCATATTTTGCATCCAAGTCTTTTATGCTATTTAACTCTTAAGATGGATAGATGGATTTCTTCAGACTTACAATAATTTGAGAGAAACTAGAATTTATATTATTTATGTGAATAAAGTCTTTGCCAATAATATTGGTTATTTTGCATGCACTGGAAGTGTCTACATTTTCAGAAAAGGTTCGCTAGACTTACTGTCATTCTCCAAGTGAATGACAGATCAATTTTAGAAACATAGTACAAAGGTGAGCTATGCTTGCAAAACATCTTTGGTAAAGAAGTCAATATGCTTCTCTGGGAAGGAAATATAATCAGAAAATATTAAATCTTTTTTAAATGAGATTTTGCTCAACCATATAATATTATTAAAGGTATTTTTAATGAAGGCAACACATTTCCATTTTTTATATAATGCTCAGTTTCTTTCATTATTCTGTGGCACTCTGCTTTTTGTTTTCATTTCTCTCCTATCTAGCCAGTGGAAGGTCCATACCATAATTTAGGGTGACTGACAGACTTTTATAATTCCAATAAAATACAGGAAGATAGACAATTTTAGAATTAAGTAATTGGGTGAGCAGTTTTCACTCTCATTGAGATAAAAGGCCTCATTATCTAGATGTTTCATTCTGAGGGTTACTTTGAATTATATCGGCATTCATCAGATATTTTCAAAATCCACCCACTTCTGTGGGTACAAGTTAAAAGAACCAGATGGTAGCCAATGCAAAAGAAACATGTGAATTGGGCCCAGAGGATGACATGTGTGTGGAGACAGAAAAGGTCACTTTTGAGAGAAGAAAGAGTAACTGTATAAATGCTCCCCAATGGGTCGGAAAGGGGTAGTCAAAGAAACTACACATAGAGGAGCCTAAACAAGCCTAAAATGCAGTGAATTGAATAGTTCTTAACAGTCACTCCTGATCCTACTCAAGATCGACCTTCCATAGATCACAGTAAAGGTTTGGAACTTGAGATAAAGAACAGTTTAACACAGTGATCCAGACTCATCTGGGTGCTTCTTCACCTCAATTGTTTTGTTTTTTAAGTCAATGAACTATATTTCTTTTTAAATCAATGAACTACATGGCTTGATTAGAAGGATGTAGTTAGTACTTCTTAACAGGGTAGACTGATTATCTGGCTTTTTAATTTAAAATCACATGGCAAAAATAACATAATAAATTGAGATATCAATACCACTGAGATATTAATAGTATTCTGGATAATAATTTTAAATTATTGTTAGGTTCTAATTAAGGATCTGCTATATATTTATCATTAAATGTTTCTTTTTAAAACCATTGCATTCAAATTAAATATTTCTGGCTAGTAGAACAATGTAATGTGATGTAGTAGCAGTCATAAGTCCTGGATTCTAGCATAAATTCCAAGCTTCTACTTTAATTAGATGTGTGATATTAAGCAAGATGTTTAATATTTCTTGAGATTTTGTTTCCTCACATGTAAAAGAGGTTTGATCATTGCATAGATACACTATTAATATTATACAAGATCAATTGTGTAAAAATAATCTGTGAACTGTAGAGAGCCTTACAAATGTAAGTTATTTCTACTATAAATAAAATATTTTTAAAAATATAGAATTTTTTACAGACATTTAAAAATGACTTATTTCAATATAATGTTTATTTTAATATGAAAAAGAAAAATAAATTACCTTTTGATAAAAGCTTAGAGAAAATTAAACTCTCAGGGATAACTGTATTTGTTGGGTTAGCAATATACCTTGTAAATGCAAATACTTCATTTATAATTAGAAATTCATCTGAAAGTGAGAGTGTAACACCATTGACTTTGAAACTCAAGATTCTGTTTTCTTTTTGGGCACATAAAATACTTTTGGGAAAAAAATTCCATTTATTCCCCTATATAATTTTTGCACTGTTATGAAATTATATTACTTGTTCTTAAACAAGTTCCTAACTAAGTACATGTACTCCAGTCTCTAATATACTCTTATTTTCTGCCTGTCAAAAACTATACGTTTCATCACAATGTTACTTCTCATATTAAAAGACTGAAAACAAGGGTGTCAATCACAGAGAATATCAATATTGTCCACTATTTTTCCCCATTTCTTAACAATGAAAACTAGTTTTTAGCTGATCCTCAGTTGATTGAAATAAAATGAATTTTTTCAGATTTTCTAAGGGTTAGTTGTAACCATGTAACTGGGTTCTACATTTTGGATACAGGCAAGAATGGTACATGCAGCATGTGAGAAATCGCTACTCTCTTAACTTCACTGCTTCTGAAGTCTGAGAAAAAGATAAGGGCTGGGATTTCGTGGCATCGAACTATCTCAGAACTTCTTTCATTCATGCACAAAAGAAAATTCTGTCTTGTTTAATTCATTCTTGTTTTCTACTCATTTGCAGTCAAACCTAAAACTATTATTTATAAAAAGTTTATATAAATACTAAAAATATCTAGAATAAAACATCTTATATAACTGAACATTTACAACTTTTAAATAGCAATGGCCATTTTGCCTTCTCCTCCCTGATAGCTGCCATTCTACTCTATTACTGTGTGTTTGGCTATTTTTCATATATCACATGAATGAAATCGTGCAGTATTTGTCCTCTTGTGACTCATTTACTCTATTTAGCATAATATTCCCCAAAGTTGATTCATGCCATCGCATATGACAGAAGCTTTTTAGTATAATTTAGTCCCACATGTTTATTTTTGCTTTCATTGTCTGTACTTTTCCCAAGTTTTATGAGTCTGGAAAACTTTATTAGATATTCCCACTTACTAATCCTGATCAGTTCGTATTACTGATAAGAGCTAATAACTGATAAGCCTGATGTTATATGTAATATAGTTATACTTCTCATCTCCTTACTTCCACAAAAGATATTGCAAAACTTTGCAAATATATGTTATATCACTAAATATCAATCTACTTCTTGATAAGTGTTTGTACCAGGTGTCTGTCTCAAATAAATGCCACTGACTTCACCAGTAATTTGGCCCAGGAGCTGCTTTTATACAAGAGCCAAGTTTCTTAAATTAATTACCAGAGTATTTAGAAGGGGTTTCAGTTGCCATACCTAATCCATGCATTGTCTATTGAGAAACCCCTTCACAATTTTAGCAAAGGGAAAATAACTAATGGCACAATTATTAAAAGCTGATCTTTCTTCTGCTTATGTTTGAGAGCAATAATCCTGAAAATATTACACAGATAAAGTTAGACTTTCCTCATTGTGTAAAACACAGGCTGGACTTGAGCATTTTCTGGGTTTTAGGATTTCTCAAATTACTGAGTCTATTAATAATTCCTGTGGCATAAAATAGAGGTTGAAACGTTGGCATGCAGAGGCAGAATGGGGCACACAGCCCTGAGAGTCAGCTATGACCAGTGGGTAATTTAAGGCTTTTTCTTATCTAATTAATCTCTTCTATATTTTTTTTGTTTTTCCCTTGTAAAACTGAGGTAATAGTATCCATGAACGTTTATAGGCTGTGTTTCAGGATACTTATATGAAATAAATTATTAGATGCATAGAATAGTTTACAGACATAATCTAATTAGCTATCACTTCACTTCAGATAAATCGTCTCTAATTATTTCTTTGTGTATATTGAATCTAAGAAATGAGGTTAAATGATATGTTGAAAGTAATATTGTAAATTAAGGATAGTGCTAGAAATAGAACATAGTGATTATCAATTTGCAGGTATAAATCTGAATAGAATCAAAGATATTCCCTGTCTTAGGTGGAGCTTTCTTACTGGGGTTTGGCAAGTTTTAAAATACTATCTTCTAATTTAATAAATGACAGTATTATAAAATATTTTTTCTTCTACAGTTCTTATATTTTATATTCACTGATATTGCAGTTGTGCCTACATTTGTGAAAATATAAGATAGAATGAGATAGCGATCTGAGAATGAAGTTGAAAATGTTGTGAAGTGCTAAGCAGTATGTATAACATATAACTTCAGTTTCATTGGGAAAGAGATTATTTGTATATATCCTGAAGTAGAACATTTATTCATCCTTTTCATTTCCTGAGCATACTTCAAATCCAAAACCCCTCAAACTTTATTTTATGCACATTCTACTATGTCTCTTTTAAGTTTTGTATTAGTTTTCTATTGCTGCCGTTACAAACTATTGCAAATTTAGTGACTTAAAGCAGCACAAATTTATTATCAGATAGTTTCGGATCTCAGAAATGCAAAGCTGTTTCTCACTGGCCTAAAATTCAGATATCAGCAGGGGAACATTCCCTATGTAGGCTCTAGGAGGGAATAAGATTTTTTTAAAGATATATTTTTATTTATTTATGCAGGAAAGAACTGGGGTATACCCTAGAGGTGCTGGGAGTGAGAAGATTCACCAGAGACAGAGTGGGGAGCAGAATAGGCGGGCCTACTGAAATATACTGCTGAGGGGAGTAGTTTGTGAGACAGGAGAGAACTGCTGGAACTTGTGCCTCAATGGCTGGCAATAGCTTGATGGCTGAGACTTTAACCCCTGTGCAACCAGGGAAGTCCTAGGAGGGAATAAGTTTTCTTGCTTTTTTCAACTGCCCACATCCCCCACTTCCATCTTCAAGGCCAGTGATGGTCTGTCTAGTTTTACTCACTTTGATTCTTCCTCTTTTTACCTCCTAATCCTTGTGATTAGTTTTGTCCCCCTACCACTACCACTTGGAAAATCTTGGATAATTTTTCCATTAAGAGGTCAGATAACAAGATAACAATTCTGCCTGCATCCTTAATATTTCTTTGCCATGTGAAGTACCATATTCCCAGGTTTGATGAGCCTAAATATCATCTTAGTTACTTAGCACTTTTTTTTTTTTTGAAAATCAAAACCTTTGTATCTTATGGGTTTTTTTGGTTGTTGTTGTTATTAATGAAGAAGAAAATATTTCTGGCTGAAATTTATTTTAAAATACACAAAATATAAACCATGCAATTATATGTGTGACTAGTGACGATAGTCAACACAAATAGACCAAATTTGCATTTAATATAATAAAAATAGAAGCTCAATCCAGGTGGAGTATTTTTGGGGCATTTTGAATCAGAAAACACAGGTCTATCATAATAATTAGTTCCATTCTTATAAACTTTTATTTTAAAGTGATCAACAGCATTGTATGCAATTGAAGATTTTTTTCATCTTATAAAAAATAATAAACCTCTGCAATAATACTAGAGAGAAACTTTGTTACAGGGAATTATATAATAATTTTGATTGTAAAGAAATTTATATTACATGGCTATCCAAAAATATTGATTAAAATACATTCCAAAGAAATTTGTCAACTTCTTTTTAAAAAATGGATCCTTCTTGTTTGTTAAGGTCAGCACTGTTCTCCTACTTACCATTTACACTTTTATTTTCCTTATCCAATTATCAAAATATTTTCCTCCTTTGAAATAATATTCTCAGTGTTGACTACTATAAAGCCTAATCAATCCATACCAGGATTACTATAAGAACATACCTTAAGGATTAATCTACATTATCGTTCTTTATTTGTAAGTTAAAGGGGAAAAATCAGTTCACATTATTGAAGAGCTTACCGTATCCTGGACAGCATAATACTTTAGAATGTAAAACTCTACTTAGTTCTCATCTTGACACTAACAGTTAAGTACTATTTTAACCTCATTTTACAGATGAGAAAACAGATGTAGACAAGTTAAATGTTTTGCATAAGGTTGGGTAAATATAAACAGTAAAGCCAGGCTTCCAAATCAGATGATCTGGGCTGAGAATTTCTACAACCTGTTTTCTATGCTGCCTAGAAAGTTTTATGAGAAGCCAGTGAGCCCATGTTTATCTAGGATCATGTGACCCATCATATTCACACTAACTTGCTCTCTGAAAGATTCCATAGGGAACTGGAGGACATAGCAGACAGAGAAACCACCGGCTACAAGGCCTCCATTACCAAAGGAGGAAAGAGGAGGAACAAGTCCTACCACCCTCAGGCAGAAACTAGCAGAGTCCTGTTTCTTTAGTCCTGCCTTGTTATCCTTCTTTCACTCTAGACAAAGCTGCCAGGTGCTCAGATAGCGCCTCTTACATCATGTTATTCTCCCACCATTGACTTTGTAATGCTAACAGGAGCAAGTCCGAACTACTCTGTCTGGAACTAAAGATTCTTTTTATTCAGCTCCATTGTACCTATCTAATTTTCTACTTCTTCCAAACACAAATTTCCTAATTCTAAAAACATGGACTTATTCTTGACTCCTCTCTTTCTCTAATGTCTCATAGCCAATCTGTCAGCAAGTCCCACTACTTGAACTTCAAAACATATCCTAAATCCCACTTCTCAACACCTTTACCACCACCCCACATTATTTTCATACCTTGATTGAACCATTGACATAGCTGTATAACTGGCCCAACTACTTCTGCCTTTACCCTTCCACTGCATCCTCCAAACATTGTTTTAATATAAATTACTCGTCTGCTAAAAAAACCCTAATGCCCTTCTGTTACAAGATAAAAATCCTGAAGACCTTCCACTGTCTGGCCCCAGCAATCTCTCTATCTCTTTCCACTCTGGTACTTAATTAGCTCGTACTAGACATATTGGTGTGTGGTACTGTTGGTAAATGTGTATTTAGGAGTAATTTCTGAAAATAGAATGTCACTTTCTATAGCACTAAGATAAAATAAGATGGAAATCTTGGGTTTTATATAAAAATATTGGTTGAAATTTCTGGAAGTAAAAGTAATGGTCATTATAGTTGAAGT
Source organism: Scalopus aquaticus (assembly GCA_004024925.1). Taxonomy (NCBI): domain Eukaryota; kingdom Metazoa; phylum Chordata; class Mammalia; order Eulipotyphla; family Talpidae; genus Scalopus; species Scalopus aquaticus. Next base: position 14,049 of record PVIJ01004358.1, on the reverse strand, counting down.
TATAATTCTTGGGGAAATATATATATATATAAATTATATGTATTTTACATATATAATTTATATATAGAATTTGTATATTGTATATATTTGTATCATACACACACACACACACACACACACACACACACTTTGTTATTTAGTAAAAACAGGGATACCCTTAAATGGAGTCTTTAATGAATTTTGAAAAAAATCTTTTAAGCTGGATATTGTGTACCACTAATAAAGAACATAACACTGGTGATGCTAATAAATTTTTCTGAAGGGAAATAATACATGAAAACAAAATCTGAACCTGAATTGTCTTTGAAAAGGCTTATACATTTTAAGTTTTGTTGACAGAAAAAGTGAGCCTAAGGGGTAGCCCCTCCTTTTCCCTTCTTGGATAAAAGTCAGTATAGACAGTGAAGCACACTTTGTTTTATATCATATTTTAATATTATATATTAATATTATATATATTAATGATGGAGACTTTTCTGATATATATATATAATTTATATATATAGTAAATATTATATATAGTAAATATTATATATAGTAAATATTATATATATTAAAATTTTATATATATATATCAGAAAAGTCTCCATCATTATTTAGCATTTAAAAATTTTAAAAGGTTCTATTTTAATACTAAATTAACTGTTTTAAACTAAATAAAGTCTTTGTATAAGTTTTTATTTAAAATTTAACCAGTTCTTGCAATTGATAAATGGATCCAATATTGGATCTAACAGACATTAGAGTTCAAACATATTAAATGAGATGATACTATCTTTAAATTGTGGCAAAATATACATTGCTTAAATTTTGCCGTTTAAACACTTTTACGTATACAATTCAGTGGAATTAAGTGAATTTATATTACTGTAAATCATAGCCACAATCCATTCTCAGAGCTAATTTGTCATCCCACACTAAACAATAAATAATAACTCTCCACTCCCCTCCTGCCACTATTCTACTTTCTGTCTATGAAGTTAGCTATTGTAGTTATCTCATACAAGTGGAATCACACCATATTTTTCCTTTTGTGCCTGTGTTATTTCACTAAGGACAATGTTTTCAAGGTTTATCTATATTATATCACATGTCAGAATTTGATTCTTTTTAATGCTGAATAATATTCTATTGTACATATATACCACAGTTTGTTTATCCATTCATCTGTTGATTGTATTTTATCACTCTTGTGAATGGATCTGTTTGAACATTGTTCAAATGCCTACTTTCAATTTATTTTCTGTACATACTTAGAAGTGCAATTGTTAGATCACATGGTCATTCTCAGTTTCACTTTTTGTGGAATTACTGTTACTGTTTTCTACACCAGCAACATTATTTTCCATCAACAAAGTACAGTGCTTCCAGTTTCTTTATGTCCTTTCCAAAACTTGTTATTTTTTTTAATGGCCTAAGAGGGTATAAGGATGATTTTTTTTTTTAATCTCAGAATTAGGGAGCTTTCTGAAAATATCATGCCAAAAATCGAGACCATGAAATAATATACTGATGCATTTGATTGCATCAAAATCAAAATTAAAATTTTCTACATGGATAAAACCACAAAAAGAAAAATTAATACAAACTAGATATTTATTTCAAGTTTCAAAGAGTTAATTTCTCTAATTTATAAACATCTTCTTCAAATTAATAAAGAAGTGATTACCAACCAATTGTAAAGTGGACAAAGGGTATAATAAAAAGTTAACTGGAGGAATCCAAATAGATTTTAAATATATGAACAGACAATATGAGAAATGCAAACAATAACTTATGTGGGAATTTATTTTTTTCATTTATAAGACTTACCAGTAGTAAAAATGGTAGCAAAGTATGTTTAGTGAATTTAGGGAAACCAGCATCTTCATTCATTGATGATGACAGTAAAAATGTGCACAAATCTAGGGAGGATTTGGCAGATGCATTTTCCAAGTCATTTGTGCCAATATCCCATCCAAATACTATTCTCCTAATGTTGACAATTCCCCTTCAGGAAGTGGGGCTTATATTTCATTTATTTTATTTTGGGGGTTGGAGCTTGGACATTTGAATAATAGACTCTGTTGGAGGTGATAATATGTAACCTATGAGGCTATATCATGAAATGCATTACAGGTTCTGCCTTTATACCATGTATCTCTCACTGTTGATTATGCCCACTGTCCTCATTTGAGGACACGCAAGCAGCTCCATGGAAAGTCTATGGAAAGGAGCTAAATCCACCAGGCAGTGCCCAAACCATGTGAATGAATCATGAAAGTAGATGGTCCAGTCCTAGTAAAGTATTCAGATTTGTAGCCAGACTATTTCTCACTGCAACTATGTGAGTGATTCCAATGAAAGCATCCAGTTTTTTCATAAATTTCGGACACACAGAGATCATGAACATAACATATTCTGTTTTAACTGATTAACATTTGAAGAAGTTTGTTATGCAACCACAATAACTAGAACAGAGGACAATATATGAAATTTGCAAATATATTTACCCTTTGACCTAATAAGCCCACTTCAGGATTCATATATTAATAGAATTTCCTATAAGTTTAATATTATTTTTTGTAGTATTGTTTATCATAGAGACAAATAGATACAGCAAAAATGTCCATTAATAGGAGATTAAATGCATTTTCAATACATTAATTACATTACATGCATTGATTGCAATTAAATGTAATTATTACATTTAAGTACATTATTTAAATACATGATATTTAATATGTTTGCAATATAAAGTAATTGTGGATCTGATGATTGACAGTGTTAACATAATGTGGAGAAAGTAGCAAAAATGGAAATGATATTATTTCTTAAATTATCTTGGAATAATGCCAAGAATAAAAAAAATGTAAGGAATTAGACCTTTCATTGAATGAAAAAAAAAAAAAGGTAAGAACAATGGCATTTTCTAGCTTAGTGGTTAAGAACCTTGTCTCAGGGGGTAAAACATTAGCTAGCTTAAATCCCTGTTCTTCAATGTATTAGTTATGTGGGCTTGGATGAGGTCATCTGAGTCTCAAGTTACCCATTTTCAAAATAGGCTAATGATATCTACTCATTAGTTAATATGCAAAGGAAATACTCAATGGTAAATACTCATTGAATACATTATATGTATTTCAATTAAAGATACAGAGTCTCTAGGAACTAGAGAAACACTAGGGACAAATGGATACAACAAAAATGCCCATTTGGGAGAAAATAAACTTTTTAACTTGAAACATGGATCAAAAATTTACTTTCTTCGAAATCACAGTCTAAGAGATAACTAGGCAGCCTAAAGTATTAAGATATGTCAGGTTATTACATTAAATCAAAGTCATGTTATTGCATTAGATCAAGTCATGTTAGTTTCAGTATAGTTGTAACTCACAGAACAAATGCTACAAAGAGAATATATAGGACATTTTTATCCAAACATGTATTTCTAAGAAAAAATTTTAGAATTTTTTGGATACTAGCGATAGAAAATTATCAGAGGAAAATGTACTAAAATGTGTTTTAATAGTCTTCTCTCAGCGGTTGAAAGAGTTAACCACATTGTTCAGATATGTGAAATTCTCTAAAAGTGTCTGACCATGTGATAAATGTGGCTGTAGTAAGCCTTGTAACTATGCGTAATTTCAAGAAGTCTTCTTACCTTAAAGAATGATTCTTGCTTTAAGCTAACAACATGGTAAGGAAAATCTATTCAAATTCCATGAGCATTTAATATGGGAGGTATGTGTTTAATAGTCCTGTTTCACACCAGGATATCAGAATGATCAAGAGCGTTCCTGTAGCAGGACTTCTAATCTCACCCATGAAACCATTATTAAATGACTAATTAGTACTCTTAGGGTATACAGGAAAAAAGTTAATGAAGTCAAGAAATGTTTTCCTATAATAGGTGTCAGTTTTTTTCCCCATGAACTAACTTAATTTTCTCCTTCATTATATGTGAGATGCTTTCTGCAAGCCAAATACTATTCTTGGTGTCTGTGGATAGAATACTGAACAAATGTAAAGTCCATGACCTTGACAAGATTACTTGCTAATAGGAGAGGTCATAAAATCATAAACGCAAACAAAAAAGGTAATATAAGAGTAAGTATAGAAAGTAAAATAAAGGAGTGTAAAAGGGGCTAAATAGGACTGGGGGTGTTTCTCTTGTGTAGAGTAGTTGGAGAAAACCTCACTACTGAGGTTATATCTAGTATGCCATATGAATATTTGAGAGAAGATTATTCCAGCCAGAAGTGAATACAAAGACACTATGTGTGAAATGCATGATTAATGGTGAGGAGGACAATGTTAGTATAGAATAGTGGGTGAGTGGGTGTGGGGGAAGTCAGTGACAATGAAAGCAGAGAGGCAGTCGAGGATCATTTGTGTAGGAACTTGCAGGCTATGGTGAGGACATTGGAAGTTACTCTAAATGGAAATAGATGCCTTTTTAAGATTTCATAATGAAGAATTATATAAGGTATATTTTTAAAAATTCATTCTGACTATTTCATGAAAATAGATGTTCTGGGGCAAGGGTAGGGAGACCAGCTGAGAGGTTCCTCCAATAATTAAGGTGATAATGTATTTCCAATCATACAGTGACTAAGAATTGTTCTTGCTGGAAACACCTACAAGAATACACTATAGGAAGGCATGGGGAAAACTAATAGATACTTCCCAATGTTCACTTTTTCTTATTGATAACAGAACTCTGATTATTAGCTCCACCCTCTCATGACACGATTCACGTACTTCTCCACTTATCATCCAAGGAGGAATGGCCACATGACAAATTTCTGGCTGGTAATAAGTAGAAATTTCTGTTAACGAAAAACTTAACAGGGACATTAAAGGATAAGGATAGCCTCTTTGCTATGGTGTCCTTCTCTCTTGCTTCTCAGAATGCAGGTAAGTGCCTGGACTAAAGCAGATATCTTAGATTGTGGGGCAATTCTCTTAATATGGTGAAACAATGAGATAAAAGGATCTCAGGTCCCGGAAGAATATGGTATCTCCTGAAAATTCCTACTTGTTCATGCCATTGCTTGTATATTCCCATCAATAACAGAATCCAAGCTTAGTGAACATAAGAGGAAATGCGAAAATAGACTGATAATAATACAAATAAGAAATGACCAGGCTTAAGAGGTAGATGATTAATAATAAATGGAGAGATTCGGGGTATATTTTCAAAGACAATAGAAGTTGTTGGTGAGTTTGGTACATACTATGTCATAAAGAGCAAAATGAAGCATGCATCCATAATTTTTACTGAAATAAAAAGGAATGGAGTTTTATTTGCAGATTGGGGGAAGATTACAGGTGACATTGAATTGTTCTGTTTTGCTCTGAAAGGATTGGCTTTACCAAAACATATTTTGGATATGTTAATTTTAAATGCTATCATATTTCCAAATTGAAATGGAGTGGGGAAATTTGATAAATGATTCTACAGTTCAAAGGAGAGATCTGGGCTGGAGATAAAATGATAGAGATTATTTAGGGAGTAAGTATATATAAAGATTACCCAGGGAATAAGTATAGTATAGATAAAGAAGGGGTCAAAAGATAAGCTGAGGAGCACTAGTATTTACAAATCTAAAAGGTGGTGATGAATCAGCAAATTAAATGAAAAGGAGCAGCTAGGGAGGTATCTGGGAAGCCAAAGGGCATGGAATAGAGAGTTCAGTTTCAAGAAGAGCAGTGATCAACTCTGACAAATATTATTGATATGTATGTGCATATATATATATTTATATATACACCCTATATATATATAATTTTTAAAAAAGATTTTTGCTACTGTGAATAATATGGGCAATTTTGTCAAGAGCTGTTTTTATTGAGAGAGGGAGAGAGATCTCATTGGATGAATTCAAGAAGCACTGAGAAGATTAAACACTGGAGACACCTATGTAGACAACTCATTTTAGAAGCTTTGCTTCAAAAAGCAGTAGAAAAATGGGGAAGTGGGTTTCTTTTTTACCCCTTCTTTCAGATGGGAAATACTGTAATATATTTGTGTGTTTGTGGAAAGAGATTCAATAGAGAGGACTGGCAGAAAGAATGCTGGAGAGAGAGGGAGTCACACTATGCTTTTGAATGAATGACAGCACATGTAATTTAGTGCCCAGGTGGAGGAATTAGTTGTTTATAGGAGTAATAAAAAATAGATTATTTAAAGATTGGAACAAGATTTTTTTTAGATTTTTTTATTTTGGGGATGTCAGGATATTTTCTAATGATTTCTTCAGTTTTCTCAGTAAAATAAGAGACAAAGTAATTAGTTGAGAATGGAAGGGTGAAAGAGATGTTAATTTGGGGAACAGAGTAGAAGATGCAAAATAATGAGGGAGAACAGTGGGCAGAATGAATTGACCAAGGGAAGTTTAATGGGGGAACTCTCTTAGGTGATGGATTAGTAATCATAGATAAAAACTGGGGTCAGTTAATATGGCAGTGAGTTTTTCTCAGCAAGTCTCTCCGTGGCTGTGTAGAAGAAATGATGGAAGTCTGTTTTCACCCAGGGCTGAGCACTTGGCTAAGAGAATACAGTGGAGGGAAAGAAGGACAAGGAATCAAGCATATATATGTATATAGGGATTGTTGTAATGACAGACCATGAAATCAAAGGAGAGAAATGACAGTAATGGAATCAAAGATGAGTGAAAAGAAGTTAAAGTAAATGAAATAAATGTTCACTGTGGTTGAGGTTACATAGATTAGAGGTCTAGTGGGAACAATTATCAGGGAGTGTGATCTTTGAAATTAATATTACAGAGAGGGTGTCATTTTTGGTAATTGCTAAGTCTATGATATGTGCATGAGAGTGGTTACTTGAGGTAAATTGGAGGTTAAGATTATTGGAAAAAAGATAAAAAGCCTAGTGACCAGAGTATACAGGAAGATGATGTATGTGGATATTGTACTTAACCAAGAATTAGAGAGCAAACTAGATTTTAGAATCTTAAAGAAATTAGAGTAACTAAGAATTATGTGGATGACAGCAGCAAAGAGAGATAATAGGTAGCCAAACTACTCATGTATTCCTTAAATTAAACTAACTTATGTATGTGAAAGCACTGGAACCTTGAAATCCTGTGCTTGATATAATATTGATTCATTTTACCAGTTTTTATTAAGCACTCACAATGTACTAGACACCAAAGAAAGAAAGGCAGAGATATGTGCAGTCTCTGACATTAAGAAAGTCCGTCTAATAAGGGACACCAACATGAAAATTAATGATAATCTGGTGAAAATGCATTGCAGCAATCTGTGGAACGTTAACAAGAAATTATGATAGTGGTGGATTGTTGAAATGAAAGTCTTTAGGATCATGTACAAATTGTCCCTGGATGCAGTTTAAAATTAGATCTACCTTACATTGATTTTTTTCAAAAATATCTAGTGAGTACTACTCCATAAAAGTGTACAAGTGCAGTAGAAGACACAATGATATATTAGAATGAAACCCTATCTTTACATTTATTTATTTTTTTTAAAGATTTATTTATTTATACATACAAGCTGGGGTACAGGCCAGAGGCATGGGGCGGCGAGAGGGTTCACCAGAGACAGAGTGGGGAGCAGAACAGGCAGATCAGAAATACACTGCTGAGGGGAGCAGTGGGCGAGGCAGGAGAGGTCTGCCACACCCTGTGGGATTCTCCCTGGCTGGGCGTCGAACTCACTGCCGACAGCTCCACAGTGCAGCGCTCAACCACTGCACCACCAGGGAGGCCCCTATCTTTACATTTAATTACATTATGGCAGGCCATGTCATGGTTAAGATGTCCCATAGTTAATGTTTTTAGGCATTTAGACATTTTGTTTAGGTAGCCACGTGAGTTCTATTCAGCTAGGGGCAAGGGTGTTCTTTCATGTCATATCAGATTGTCTGAGTCATGTAAGTATTTGTTTAAAATTTAATGCTAGAGCTTCAAGTAAGAAAAATATCAAGAGAAAACAAAACTCAATATTGAAGACAGAATGCACTAAGTGTTATCTCTCTGAACATATTCACAAGATTTTCTCTGAGAATTTAAAATAGGCTCAGTATCAGTGGGATACCATATTTTGTTTGGGGGGATTTTTGGATCAAATAGCAGTGTCTGTCAAAATGACTCATAATGTCACCTGATGGTTGGCATTTACATCTTAATAAGTATCATACAATGCCAGTGAATAACCAGTACTAAAAAGAGAACTTGTTCTCTGCCTGGGATTATTCCTCACCTTTTCTCTTGGAAGTTTAATATCACAGGTTATTTAAAGGAGCTCAATATTTTTCTAATTTCTAAAAATAACTTTCTTGAACCATTTTTCAACTAAATATATAACAATAGATGTTAACATTCATTCCATCATATATAAATTAGGGGTAGTATCTATTGCATGGGTTTATAGTGATGATTAAATGATTTATGTAAAACTATGAAAAATGCTTCATAAATGTTAGTTAATATTATTATTATTGACATTAAAATTATATCAACACAGCTAATTTTTTTTTAATATCCAGTTGCAAGTAAACAGAAACCCAACTAGCAGTAGGGCAACACATACTGAAGCTTAATTGAATTTGCGGAAATGGAGCAGTGATATAAGGGCTAGAGTGGCACTGGGACTCAGAAGACAATGGGATTAGGTCCAGCAGAGCCATTAAAAATCTCTTCTAATTTCTCTTGTTTATCTTTACACATCTGCATCAGTTTTTTTCATATCTTTTTAATGGCTTTCTTTGCTTTTCATTTCTAAGGTGAAATAGTATTGGTACTATCCCTGAGATTACATGCTGTAGTTCCTGTTGCATACCGGAGCTAACTAACTGATTTTCTAGACCATGTCTAAATAGGAGAGAAAATGTGTTCTGTTCAGTTTGGCTCAGTGATCTCTTTCTGACTTTGTTAAGATTGAGGAGTTGATAAAATCTAAAAATGGCTACCATCTCACCCTATAATGACTGTGACAGTTTCCAGAGAAAGAAGGATTATTGCTAGCATTGGGGGGGGGGGTCAAGAAAACCACTACTTCTATGTCCTACTCTGAATTTCTTAGCACATATGTCTTTCCATATATCTAAATATATCCTGTCCACAATTCTATTAACTGCTGGATAATAACAAACACTCAGTCACACTGAAACTAGAGGGAACCTGAAGATATATACATTACTTCACCCACAGGCTTGCCATGGGGCATATAGGATATATTAGCACAGGAACAACTCAAAGCAAAAAAAGGAAATTTATTAAATAACTTCATGGGAAAATTTAAAGGTATTTCTAGATTTGGGCTCAACTAGATTCCAGAATTAAAACATTTTTCTAATATGTATATCTCCACCTCTACTGCTTCCCCCTCTATGTAGCCTTCATGTTCCATACATCAGAGGGAGAGTCTCCATGTGTCTGGGGAGTGGGTTCACTGTTGGATTCACAATGTAAGCTGTACTAGTTTTCTCATCTTCCAAATATGTAACCCTGAGGAAAATTTTTGTTGTGATTGATCCTCCTTTGACAGTAGTTCCACCTAGAACTAATTGCTCTAGTTAAGAAAAATGGTATTCTCTCTGTTGACAGGGCTATGTCATGTGTTTACTTTTGAGGCTGGACCTACATATAAGTAGGACATTCTCTCTTATTGACAGCCCCACATTGACTGGGGAAAGAATACAGAGGTAGAAGTGCTGATAAAAATATTCCCCAGCCCATTTCCACTTCAACCACAACTATCCATCATGTATATTATGACCAGTTATGATATTATGTCCTCAACTAATATTCTATAATAATCCCAAATATCACCAAATATATACTTAGTTGTTCTTCGAAGGGCAACAGATCTGTATATCTCTAGATGACTCCTCTGCTGATGTGTATTCCCCCTTGATTAGGTCCAGATGTGGGTCTCTATGATGTATTTAACCACCCTAATACAATCCACAAGGGTGGGTGGAGAAAATAATAGGTAATTGCAATAAACCTTTCATTCGGGTAAAGAGGAGGAGAAACACCAAATAGCTGCCACTAAACTTTAACACAAATCATTCTATAGGAATATCGTCATTTCATCAATTCTAGGAGAACATCTGCCTCTCTTTTCTCTGACTACTGGGAGAATTTCCAGGGTGCATTTTTTTTTCTTAGTGGACATGTCTAAAAGGAGCCTATGATGGGGATACCTCTGTAGGATGATAACTGCTTAGTCCACTCACTTTTTTGTAGATATGGTTAATGACCTGATAGTTGAATTAATGGTTGAGTAAAAATAGATTCCTCCCTGTTTTCCGGACTTGAGGATTCTCTGGAAATTACATTTCTACTCTTCTATCTGTTAATTTATATCTGAAAGCTGCACAGGATGATTGATAACCAACCAGCAGTAGGAATCTTGGAATAAGAACGGAATCTTAAACCTACTACTGTTTCTCCCGGGTCTTTAGTATTCTGCTGATCTTGCTAAGTCACTTCAAATGACTTCCACAAAGCCCTCCATTTCAGCCCCACCGAAATGTATCCCAGTAGATAGTGCTATACACTACTCACTACTTAAAGTGTTTGGAAGATGAAGTCTATGACTTCTGCCACCCTTGGGTACCAATGTTATTTTCTCACCTCCCTGCTTTTGCTTGTTCTAACTTTTTTTTGAGCAAATAATTTGTTTAGTTTTATAATTCACAACCTACTGTTTTTATGACTCTCAGTCATCTCAGATTTCTGTGCTTTGCTTTATTAACAAAACTAAATATTGTTCCCTTCCCATTTTCAGATAAATGACTTAGGAATCTAAACTTGCTCCTGTTTCGTGGGATCTTACTCAAGTTTTCTGAAACCACTATTTGTTTACCTTCTTATCTGCTTTTCTTAGGTCCCCTAAAGTTCACCCAAAGAAAGCAGGGGGTCTGGTTCTAGGATCCACCAGAGATATCATAAACCCTTCAATTCCTTATCCAGAGACAAAGAGCATTGCTGCCCAGAGTGGCATCTGCATTCACACTTTTGAGGGTTCGTTTACCTGTGATGTTTCATTTCAAGGTATGGACTTATATATAAGGATTCTTTGAGTTGCAAGAGATAAAACCCAACCAAAATCAGAGAAAGTTTAAAATAGGAAGTGATTGTTGGTGTAGATATCCTTGTATCCAGGATTCAATCAACTCAGTAAAATTTCTTCTCCCCCCAGTGTTTATGATTCATTTTTCTTCATTACATAAATTAAATTCCTCTTCCAGCATTCCTCCAGGTAAGCAGGAAAGTTGGAGGCTGATACTTCAGATTCCCTGAACTGAATTTAACAATCTCAAAAGAAAGATAGTCACTAACGTCTCTAATTCCATTAGGACATTTTAATGAGTTATTTTTCTGTAAGTAAAACTCATTCCTCCTGCAATTCATTTTTAATCTGTCCAGGTATGGAGTCTCACCCACCTTATAACCATGACCAGAAATTATAAACAAACCTAATAAACAATAGGGGGTTGAAAACTGGATGTATTTTTAATGAAATAAAATTAAATATTTTCCTTATTCAGTGCAGTACCTTTCAACATCATCTCACCCCACCCCCAGATGATCATGAGGAAGGCTTTCCTATGTATGGGGGTGTGTGTGTATACACACATACACATAGGTATGCAAACATTACCTGGCTTCCTAGCGGTGTTTGGATTTGGATCTGAGGGTGACCTAGGTAAGCTAGCACTAGCCACACTATCATCATGGGCCACTGTTCCTCAGTTTCACAGCTCCCTGAATCATCATGAGCTGTCTTTTGACGTCACTTGGAGGAACACAGTTTGCAGAAGAAAAAAAAAACATTTCTTAAGACACTGCCTGTCAAGACATTCTCTAAAAGCTACTTTAACATAAAATCTCCCTATCTATGACTCTAACCCTTCACCTGTGCTTAGCTGACTGACCTCACCCACATACCATGGAGGGGGGGAGCAATGGGATAAGGAAGTAGTCTTTCTTAACATGACCCTATCCTGCCCCTTCCTTATGATGAAGTAGTGATGGAATGAACTTTACAATGAAATGCAGGAACCCTTACTACTAGAAGGGCTAGTATTTTTACAGAAATCCAGTTAGGATAGATGTAAACCCAATATTTGGATTCTGTAATTTACAAAGTGGAGTATCAGTTTTATCCACAGTAACTTATCCACCTACAGCAGTTCATATGATTCATAATATTTCTTTTTTTAATTTTTGCCTCAACCTCAAATGTTTCAATGAATGACCCTGGTTTTCTTTATGTTTGTAGTTGAATGTAGAACTGGAGCATTTCCTGAGTTGAAAATAAAAGTGTCAAGGTGCAAAAAATATCCTCACAAATTTATTACCATTTGCTCATGTTTCATCCTAAATCTTAGCAGTCAGCAAGCAGTAACTTAATCAAATATTTTATTGTGGCATATGGGCTATCAATTTCTCTCTCTGGCATAGGAATATCCTGTCTGTACCTGGCACTTTCCTGACTTAACTAATCCCATGTTCTCTGAGGGCCTGTTACTCTTACTTCCTCATCATATTCTAAAATAATTGATTAGTTACAATTATTTAGATAGCAATGAACAGAAACCAGTATGTGTCTACAAATGGAGGAACAGAAAGTGTGTTATGAAGATGGGTGCATATCTCCTAGTGCCCAAAGACAGGATAGTGTTCAAACAGTTAACTACGGTTTCCAATAGGACGTGGAAAGCTATTAAGACTCATTTTCATCATTTGTCTCCTCTGCCCTGGTGCCTTTGTGTCCTCCTTCTCTTTGCACATTTTCTTTGCTTTTCTAGCCACATGACTAAATATGGGTCATTGCAAAGACTGGTTTTATAGCTCTAGAACTTTATTGAAGTTGTCTCTAAAATCCAAGAGAAAATCTGGTTATACTAAGTGAAAACTTAATTTTGAGGGGTTATTCTGAAACATTTTATATCTTTAGAACACCGGCATCCAAGGTCAGTCGTCAAAATGGAATTCTCCACTGCAAGAATAAGATTGGGTTTCTTTCCAAATTAATCTTAGGGCTTATCTTGTCTTTGATGTTTGAAACAGGTGTGTAATACCTGCAGTAATAATAACCATAGTGGTAATATTGGACTTTTGCTTGATAATTGCAGGTTTTCTAAGCTACCCAACATCTCTTTAAGGTTAATCAGTATTATAATAATTATGCCAGATGTATGGATATGAATTTTGAGACACAGAAAGTTAAAATGCCCTTCTAAGTAGTCATGACAAGTTCAGAATTTGAATGAAAATCAATTGGCACTAAAACTTGGACTCAATAAATGTAAGTAATGCTACTGGATTTCGATCTCTATTCCATTTGAACTTCTATTTTCTTCTCACCATTTCTCATTTCAGATGTTCTTATATCCCAACTGCTTTTAACCATAGAGCATTTTTAATTAAAAAAAACTGTATCCTTTACGTAACAACAGGGTACAATATAATCTGACTGTCTACAACAATAGCACTGTATATCTTTTTGCAATTTTTTCTCTTTGGTTAAACATTCCCCCTTAATTCCTTTTCTCCAACTAATAATTATAGTGATGGTGGATTTTATTTTTCTAATGTCTATTAGCACTATTGGAGCATTAGGGAACATCTGCTTAAATTAAGTTTCATGTACTTAAAATAAATTCCTGCTTAATCCCCACAGGAGAAATAGACTTTTGGCTAGAATATATGGGGTAGAAAAGGCAGAAAACTGTGTCTACCTGTATTTAAATGCCTAATTTTATGTTAGTGGTTAGAGGAGTGATTAAGCGAAAAAAATTGACATTGGAAGTCTGAAACTGAATCATGTAAAAGTTGGATCTTTGATGCTATGTATTTGAATCTAATGCTATATATATGATCAATTCTTTTTTTTTAATTTTTTAATTTTTTTATTTTATTTTTATTGTTATTTATGTCTTTTACATTTTGCATTCCCCTTGGGTAGCCCACCACCAATTCACCCGTGATCCATCTCCATGGTCCCTTGTGTTCTTTTCTATTCCATTTTGTGCCCTTTCCCTTCCCTCCCTCCGGCTCCCTCCTT